>JABXWE010039088.1:0-14358 GCA_014611495.1 Limonius californicus
AAGCGGTTCCATTACAAGCAAAAATTACAGAACTTGATGCCGACATTTTGAATGGACCAAAACACATTTTGGGTGATCATTCCGGATGCAACGAGATAAGCTACTTTTGCAAAGGACCCAAAGACAAGGAGCAAAATGTTTTACCTGAATTCATAGCCAGTGGATTATATGCGGATATAATGGGAGCTGTACAACGCATAGTTACTCATGCAAATAGTTTAATTCATGATGTAACCAATAATTCCGCGGAGCTTTATAATTCGCATGTTGCAAAATTCGTGGGAGGAAAACGAATATGTTTTTCATTTAGAAGGTCGTATGAAGCTCGTTGTTCAGCAGCTGTAATATCTCACAATCAAGTTGGTAGTTTTCACGATATTATACGGAAACATATTACTGAAACACCTGCAAAGTATACGTCCGCATATTGTGAAAACAGAAGGAAAAGGAACGAACAACGTAGAAATGTTAAAGGTTACCAAAGGAGAAGGTGAATTGCTGAAGAGGATTCCGACTATGGTCCACAAGCTGGGAATGTAATACCAGATATGGATCCTGAATGTCTCCAAATCGCTAAAGAAACCTTTTTGCGAAATTTGAGTAGTAATGTTGAACATGTATCTCAACATACTCTAGGACAACATCGCAATGATAAATGGCATGAAGAAAGAATGATGAGATTAACGGCTTCGAGATTTGGAAAAATATGCAAAATGAAATCATCTACTTCTTGTGCCAATGCAGTAAAGGACATTCTTTACAAAGATTTTTTTGGTAATATTGCTACCCGCTATGGCATACAAAATAACATCTTGCTATAGAGCATTTCGAAACCGAAACAAACAAAATTGTATCGCCGTGTGGACTGTTTATTACTGCAGATCTTCCTTTTGTAGCAGCGTCTCCAGATGAGTTAGTCGACGAAGATGCTCTAGTAGAAATCAAGTGTCCTTATGTTGCAAGAGAATCTACTCCATATCAAGCAGCGCTACAGACACAAATTAAATTTTGTGAAATTAAAAATGGCATTTTACAATTAAAGAAAATCCATGACTACTATTTCCAAATACAGGGTCAGTTAAATATATGCAAAAAAAATAAGTGTTACTTTGTCGTGTGGTCACCAATAGGAATGTGTATTGAAGTTATTTATAGAAATTCAATCTTTTGGGAAGCTAAAATGGTACCTAAATTGCAGAAATTTTATATGTCGGCATTATTACCAGAACTTGTGGATCCAAGAAGAAAACGGAACCTGCCAATTAGAGAAACGTTTTTAAACGCAGATTAAATACAATAGCATAGATTAGTTTTGCGTCTCCTTGTTTTATATATTTTGTACAAAAGATTTTTTGATGTATTACTAAAGTGTACCTACTAGTATTCAAATTGTACGTTAACGAACTCATTCTCTTTTACCGACAGAACCAGTTGTACCTATTTATTATATTAATGTTTATACAGTTAAAATTTTATTAATTAATTACATTTTTTTTATATTTGCGTAATAACCTGCATTAACAGTTTTATATTCTGGTATTACATGTTTTCGAAATCGGAAAAATTCATAATGATTTACTTTAAATTGTAGTTAAAAATTTGTATTTTAAAATTGTACACAAAAAATAGTAAAATTCTAATAAAAGTATTAAAACTTTGCATTTTTAGTGACTATCTGATCATTTTACAAGTTGCTAGACAAACAATGCAGATAATACAATAACACTAGTAAACAAGTGAAAGTGGCCGCAAATAATCTCCACAGGTACTTAACTTAATCCTTATCCTACTGTTCACCACTGGCATAACATTCAACATTCCTCGTGTAATGTTGGGTTGCCTATTCTTCGAAATTTTTCTTGAATAAATACGTAGCTGGTTATCATTTTTTTTTTTGGAATTGTGGTCTACTGTTAAAAATCTTCAAATTTTTCGATAGTGGAGGTGGTACCAAACAAAGGTTCAAAGTTCCGGACATGGCCAAAATTATGAAATTTTTATTAGTAAGTCTTATTTTTTAAATATTAGTTTTATACTAAACTAATAATTTTTCAAAGTCTATTGACTTTTTTTAAAATTTGGTCCTGTACAGAACTTCATATGCACTTTGTGGACATTTCAAGTAATCAATATTCCCTCCATTTGCAATACAAAGTTTGAAATCTGTTAACAAAATTTTCTTCGTTACTGAAGAAATACTGAGCACTACAAGTTACTAAATACCAGCCTTAAGCTGAGGGTGTAGCAAGGGACTGTCCTTAACAAATAATTTTCAGAATCGTCGCAAATCACCTACGAAGATAAAATTGTGAATATCTCTTAACCGTTTATAATGAACTTCACTTTATGAAAGCTCAAAAATGTTGTTCGCAAAATTCCATTTACATGAACATACATCATCGCTAATTATCCGACACCTATTATGAAACATAAGACATAACCAATAATTAATAGACTACATAACTGATAAAACGTTAGCAAAAAGAATATTATATAGGGTGGAATTATGTAAACGATACTTAATTAAGAATACAACCAACGGATTTAATCGTAATAATATGATGCGTCTTTAAATGAAGTATGTTGTTACATAATTTCAAATTTACTTAGATGTTCCTAATTAATAATCAAATTTCAACTCTCCCTTTTAATGTAATATTGATTACAAAAAAAATTTATATATACGCATTTTTTGTTTGACCATTTTAAAAAATAACTTAACTACACCCCGAATTCAATTCAAATGCTGCTACTAATTATTTTAAACTAATATAATCATCGTAAATATTTTAACAGTGGATACTTGTGATGGCATATTTGTAAGCAGCGCGAAGCACTGTTGCCAAATGTAGGGCTTCGCAGACTTAACAGCATGTGGTTGGCTCGTACAATCCGTGGTTTCATTCAAATATGTATATCTTATATACATGGAAAAACTGCAGCGCCACCTACAGAGACTTGCTATGAACTAAACCTGTATGTCTTGAGGTAAAATCCAACAATACGAAGCCCCATAAAAAATTTAAATCTCAGCACTACGCAACACAACATACCGAAATTACACGATATACACGAAGTTTTTACGAAGCCCAATTGTGGGCTTCGTAAGTAGGTTGTGGGCTTGGTATAAGCGGCAGAGTGTATCGATTTTGGCTTCGTAATGCCCCTTTACACGTCTATATATATATATATATATATACTTATACAAATAGTGCGCAGTACTTACAATAGAGTGAAAGGAAAGGTACAGACAGCAGGGACAAGATCAGAAGAATTTGAATGGAAAAAGGGAATTAAACAAGGAGATAGTCTCGGTCCCCTCCTCTTCATACAAATAATGAATAAGCTGATTAGGAAAACTAGAAAAAGAACGAAACAACTGCAAACTATAATAGGATATCAAATGTTAGATCCGATGAAACTGGATGCACTAATGTACGCGGACGACATCGTCCGCATAGCGGATTCCAAAAGGAAGACGCAGACTAATAGATATATGGGTGGAAGAGATTGAAATGCTGAAAATGGAAACAAACATCCAGAAAAGCAAAATAATGGTGATGAGAGAGAACTGGACAACACTCAAATAAAATGTAAGGACATAAATCTGGAGAAAGTAACGACATTTGAATACCTAGGAAGCATTATAACAAACGATGGAAATATAGAACTAGCGAATAGGGTGAATAAATCGGACAAATTATATTACACACTAAGAACATTACTAGGGAAAGCTGAAATGAACAATGAAATCAAATTAAGGATTTACAATACCATAATTTTACCAACACTAACCTACGCCTGTGAAAAGTGGACGATGCAAAAGAAACACATCGGAAAACTGGACGCACTGGTGATGAAGCCCCTAAGGAAAATAGCTGGAAAGACGAAATGGGACGGAATCACAAACAACATAATAGAGAAACAATCAAACAAGAACCAATAGGGAATAAAGTAATAAAGAGACAACTAAATTGGTACGGACCAGTGTAGTTGCGGATATTCGCATCCGCATCCGCAATTGCGGAGCTTTCGCATCGATTTGGACATCTGCGTTCGCAATAATCAATGCGGATGTTCATGCGGATGTAGAAGTTGATGACTATTTAACAAGATTACACGATTTTGATCCAATTCGACTGGTCGTCATGACTCTGAAAAGTGAACTTTCAGCAAAGTTTTCTACTTTGTTGGAAGAGAACAATTTATATGTCATCGCCACCTACTTAGACCCTCCCTATAAGCACAAGTTTTTTACACCAGTAACCGAGGAAAAGATTAAAGAAGACGTTTTGTTGATGAGAAATACTGCGGATGACGATTCTCTTAATTCCGAAGGGGCTAATAAATGACAGATTCCTCGGAAAAAGATACGGAACAACCAGGGACGTCCGGTACGGTCAGAAAGCCATGCTTAAAGAACGATCTTGCTACGATGTTGGATTCGTCAAGTGAAGATGAGAGTCAAGAAACACCAGAAAATGGTAGCGCTGACGCTGTACTCAAGAAGGAATTGCTTTCTTACCACAATAAAAAAAGGGTCAATATAGATCAAAACCCACTTACATGGTGGAGCGTTCATCGAGAAGAATTGAAACTATTATCACTAATAGCACGCAGATTTTTATCGCCACCACCAGCCAGTGTTCCTAGTGAACAGTTGTTCAGTAGCGCGGATTTAATTTATGAACCTCTGCGAAACAGACTTGAACTTGAAAAGGCGGCGATATTACTTTTTATTAAATATAATGCACCACTTTTTAACTTCACTTACTAAATATTTAATAAAAATATTAAAGATTAGTATCTTATTATTTCATTTCTGCACCCATATAAAGTTTCTTAAAAAAGATCTTAAGATCCGCATCCGCATCCGCGGATGTGAGCCTTCAAAAATCCGCATCTGCATCCGCGGATGTCAAAAAATCTGCATCCACAACATCCCTGGTACGGACATCTAACAAGAATGAATACAAATAAACTAGTGAAGAAAGTGTGTGGAGCAAAAAATCACAGGAAAAGAAAAAGGCGAAGGCCAAGGAAAACATGGATACAGCAAATAATAGAAGTGGGGAAAGAAAAGGGCAAAACAATCACAGAGCTGAAAACGATTGACAGCTAACAGGGCGAAATGGAAGAAATGGGTGAGTGAAGAGATCAGATGAACCTTCCCAGTTCCGAATTGATTTTATCAGAAAGATAAAACAGTCTAAATTTTTAAAAGCCACTTGAAATTTGGAAAAGTATATCAGAAATTTTATTATTAGAATCAAAAATTCTGAAATTAAAATACAATTAAAAAATAACAAAAATGCCATTTGCTTCTGAAGCAACATCGACTAACCCATCAGAATTGTTCATTTTATCCTGCTTGTTATAGCTAAACAGTACATGAATTCATAAACTGT
The DNA here is from genome assembly GCA_014611495.1 of Limonius californicus. NCBI lineage: Eukaryota > Metazoa > Arthropoda > Insecta > Coleoptera > Elateridae > Limonius > Limonius californicus. The sequence continues at coordinate 5,409 of JABXWE010039088.1, forward strand.
AATTGAAATATCATATCTACCAACTGTTTAACTGCAAGAAATTGTTCCATTCTACATCGTTTCTATTCATGGTGTACCACGTAATTGTTTTCAAAAATTCCATAATATAATCCTACTAACGTTTAGGCAGATAGAAAGTAAATAAAGTTTTCTGCCAAATTAGACGACAAAACTATATAGGGTGTATCAGAAATAGGTACAAATATTAAATCCGATGGTAGATTACAATATATAGAAACTAAAAAAAAACATTTCTTTGGCAATGGAACCCTTAACATATGAGATAATAATAATTGAAAATTTGACCCAAACTTATTTGAGTACCGCAGGATAATAACAAAAATTTGAGTTCAAAGACATGTTATGTAAAGGAGAGTAAAATAAAAGTGCAAAAAAATTTCTTACACCTGCCACAAACCAATACTATTAGGTAGGTCAGTAATTTCTATTCGGTCTGTTGTTGAAGCTGGCAAGCAGTGTTTCTATCAAAATGGAAAATTTTACGAACATTGAACTTACTGAAGTTGTTCTTATTTACGGGGAAGCTCAAGGAAACGCTCTAAGGGCAAGGGAAATGTATTTAGAGCGATATCCTCAGCGCCGCATTCCAAACAGCCGTACATTTACTAGAACAGTCCGACATTTACGGGATTATGGCACGTATCAACCACAAAACCATCATCGCGGTCGCCCAAGAGCAGAAAAGGTTGTTAATGTAGAACAGCATGTCTTGGAATTAGTGAAGGAAAGTCCTAGTGTTAGCACTATAAGACTTGCGTTACAAAGTGGCGTTTCCCATTCTACTGTTTGGCGGATTTTGCGGGATCAGGGACTACACCCTTACCACCTTCAACGCGTTCAAGGTTTGCAACCAGCGTATTATGTACGTAGGCACGATTTTTGTGAATGACTTATTCAAAAGTGCAACAACCAACCAAAATTTCCTATTCAATTTGTTATTTACCGATGAGGCAGGATTTACGCAAGAAGGGGTGTTTAATGTCCATAGTACTCACATTTGGCCAGATGAGAATCCACAAGAAATAGTGGAACACAGTTTCCAACAACGGTTTTCCATAAATGCATGAACAGGCATCGTAAGTGATCACCTTATTGGGCCATACATTTTACCTGCTCGTTTAAATGGAGCTCTATATTTACACTTTCTCAACGAAGTCCTACCAGAATTGCTTAAAAACGTGTCTTTAGAGACACGACGTAACATGTGGATTTTGCTTGATGGTGCTCCGCCTCATTATGCTAGGGATGTAAGGGAATGGTTAAATAATAACTATCCTGAAAGATGGATTGGACGAAACAGGCCAGTTCCATGGCCAGCTCGTTCGCCAGATTTAAATAGTTGTGATTTCTTTTTGTGGGGAAGGGTACGCATTGAAGATGCTGCCAACAGGATTCGGCAAGATCCTGCCGTTTACACAAGGATACTTAATTCAATGTTTCAACGTGCAGAAGCTTGTGTTCTCAGTGGTGGTCGCCATTTTGAACATTTATTGTGGTCCACTTTTCATTTTTGAGGTAAACTTTTTATGTTTTTTTCAGTTATGTTAAAATTGATTTCAATAAATGACGTGTTCTGAAATAAATTAGTACTTTTTTAAATGCTTTATGCGTTTGGAGTTTTTTTTGCATGAAGCAGTACTTGTTTATATTTTTTATACCCCAATGATAACGTGAAAACGCAAAAATTTAATTTAGCGGTAAATGAAATTCTTAAATGACTTCTATAACAAAAATGACGAACTGCTTCAATTAAACTTTGACCCCTCCCAATTCCATAGTTTATCACAAGTCAGACAAGTTTTTACGTGTTTGCCATATTGGATTTACTTTACAATTAGGTAATAACCTTCTACAGCTTAAACGCATTTTCTATGTATCATCAGCAGTTCTCAAACAAAATTTTATTTTATTCAAAAAAATAAACTTAAAAATTTTTGAAAAATGAATAGTACCACTGAATTCTACTTGAGCCAATCTATTACTACAGCGCCACCAACCAAACAAGTCCATCGGAAAATATGCCAACTCATTTTAAAAATTCGTGGCGGTAAAAGTTTCAGCCAATACCTACAAGTTCTGCCGGCGTTGTACCTTCCCTGACAAAAGTGAAAGTACCTAGCAAATTGACAGGTTATCACGTGTTTGTGTTTCTTAAATTTCTCTGCTTTCGTTCATCTTTACGAAAGATATCAGTCTTTTTAAGACTATTTTTGTTCGTCTTATTCGAAATAAGGTAGGCACATATTTTATAGATAATTTAAAGTATTTTTAAAATGAAACTGTCGCATAACCTCAAAATATATTTTTTGCCTATTAGGTATTTGCTATTTATGTATTTATTTATAGAATCCATTTCTTCTAATTTGTCTACTAAATTTTCTTTTAACAGTTTTAAAAAAATTATATAAGAACGTAGGTACATAAGAAAAATTAACAAACTTGCAAATACACAATGTTACACGTTTAAATTTACCGCCAAAGTACTGTTGACGCTGAGTGTACCTCTAAAATACAGCGACACCACACCACGCCTACCCAAGAGACTTGTTTGCTTGGTGGCACTGTAGTTTAAATATTTTACCTATTTCTGATACACCCTGTATTTGCAATTGTGGATTACATCAAAATTGCAGCACTAAAAACATTAATTATCACCAGGTTATTTAAAAAAAAACCCTCCCATTTAGCATACTGTAAAACTAAAATAAATATCCAGGCTATAGCAAAGAGCCCTATTTGAGAAATACACTGTATCCTGGGCAATAACAAAAAATCAACCATCCTATACAGCTCCTTAAATCTCAAATCATTAATTAAGATATTGGTATAAGCATGAAACCTACATCAAATTCTGGTGGTGTGACAATTTGCAGCAAAATCTTCACAAGCCGTTGTCTCTGCAGGAGCCCCATTTCTCCACAAAATTCAACCTCCTTAAAAGCCAGTTCCACAACATTTAGGCATTCCCTGGTGTTGTACTTCAACAAGGCCCTTAGGTACGGATAACTGTGCTCATTCTCCGTGGAATTTACAGAATGGACAGTCTCGAGGCATCTCAAAATATCGTGCTTAATTCTAGGAACGTCTCTCTCTGGTATCTTCCCATGTGGGTAGCCCAAGCCGGCCAAACAAGCAGACACATAAACCAGCAATGTGTTGCCCAGTCTGTGATTGTCGGGCGTTAGCTCCATTATGAATTCAGTCACGGGGCTGATGTAGTCGCCCATGGTCTTGGTAGTGATGTGTATCCATGCTTCATATAGATTTTGTTTTCTGCATATATTTAACACCTGGTGTAGGTCTAAACAACTTAGGTCAACAGAGAGAAGCACGTTTTCTAATACGACGGAGTTTTTATGCACTAGGTGGTTGACTAAAGCTTGGGCAACACTTGGGTTGAGGAAGTAAAGGGCGCCGTTGCAGATATGGTCTGTTAATAATGTGTAGTACCAGTCTAAAGTGTATTGGTCCGATGATATTGCTTCCCATAAGTCGTTGCATAACATATCTCTAAAAATAATGAACTCCCTTTAGTAAATACAATAATATTCACAAAAATCTAATGATAGAGCCTGTTCCAATTGATAAGGCGAATATTTATCAGACAAGACAGTCCCTTGCAACTCAATCCTACCTACTTCCTCATTGGAACGGCTTAAGGCATTGTTGTAAACTTTGGATAAAATACAGATTACAATGCGCACTTTTTGCCATTGTGCATCGTTTGCTTTCGCCTTATCAATTGAAATGGACTCTATGTGATTCATAAAATACACGGTAAATAAAAATATTGTCACTAAAGTTTAAATTTTCTACAACTTCTCTTAGTAATCATTCTTGAAGCATAATCAGAAGCAGTAAGGGCTTGTACCCGCTGGATATGGTATAGGAATAAACTGTGTACAGTAAACAAATTGTAGTGTATGTTGGTGGGGTTACGGTGGAACACCTGCATGCCTGAGGAAAATGTGGAGTCAGTTGCTAAACCGTACAGGTGTAAGCTTGTGGTGTTTATTTGTGGGAAATACAATATAAAACCTATTTGTGATTTATTACGATACCTGCAAATATGACATTGGCGACGAGGAAAATCGGTAGTTACATTTAAGATAGCACTTGGGGTAGGTAAAGTTGAGTGTAATTAAAAGTAATTAAACATAATGGCACCGCCAGATACAAGTTCAAGTAAGAATATCATTGGCTTATTAGGAACTTTGGAAACGTTTGATCATAAAAACTCCGACTTTGCTGTGTTTAAAGAACGGTTGAATCAGTTTTTCATAGCAAATGGTATCAGCGAGGACGCAAGAAAAAGGGCGATCCTTTTAAACACATTGAGTGAGGAATGCTACGTGCTGATTAGAAATTTATGTGTACCAAGTTTGCCAGAAACAAAATCATACGACGAACTTGTAATATTATTAACTGAATATTTTAGCCCAGTGAAATCATATTTTGCAGCACGGGTTAAATTTTATACGGCAAGGAAAGCAGCCGACGAGAGTATAGCTGAATGGGTGGCTCGCATAAGAAGTTTAGCGGCAAATTGTGGGTTCAACGAAAAAGCAGAACTGTCGGTGGTTATGAGAGATGTATTCGTGGTAGGTGTTAATCCAAGTAGTATTATGGACAGACTTTTGGAAGAAGATGCATCCAAGGCAGAAGTGACTCTGCAATCATTAATTAAAATTGCCCAAGCAAGGGAATGCACATTAAGGGAATATGCCACGAGAGCGGAGATCAGCCAGCAGCAACTCCCGGATAGTGACTGGGTCAGGGATCTGAAGCAAGAAGAGGTCCATTACGCAAGACAAAAAGGCCAGCAACAACAAAGGCTCGCGAGACCACAAGGGGAGGCAGCAATCTCCAGAAAGCAAATAAGTGAAATATAGAGAGGTAAATTTAGTAAATGTAATGTGTGCGGGCGTGGTAATCACAAAAATAGTGAATGTTACTTCCGTAATTATGTCTGTCGTAAGTGTGGGTTAAAGGGACATTTAGCTGTGGTGTGCCACAAGGAAGAAGAAAACGCACATTATTTTATGCTCGAAAAAGATAATTTGTTTAATTTTAGTAGCATGGAAACCGACAGGGACATTCTGAAATTTTTAAGGATGGTTTAGGAACATTTACAAAGGGTACAATTAGCCTCAAATTAAAGAGTAATGCAGTGCCAAAATATTTTAATCCACGTCCTGTACCATTTGCTTTAAAATCTAAGGTAGAGGAGGAGTTTAATAGATTGATAAATTGTGGGGTGTTAACGCCAGTGGAATTTTCAGAGTGGGGAACTCCTATTGTTGCTATTTTGAAAGCAAATGGTACGGTACGTTTATGCGGCGATTTTAGGGTAACCTTAAATTCACAACTCGAAATCGCAAAATACCCCTTACCCAGATTAGAATATTTATTTTCGAAGCTTCAAGGGGGGGAAAGTTTTCGAAGTTAGATCTGTCGGAAGCCTACCAGCAAGTACCTTTAGATAATGAGTCTAAGAAGTTGGTCACTATACCAACGCACAAGGGTCTTTTTTCTTATACGCGGTTACCGTATGGAATTTCAAGTGGTCCGGCATTGTTTCAACAAATTATGGAGCAGATGTTCTTTATTCCGGGAGTACTAGTATTTTTGGATGACATTTTAGTAACAGGCAAAAACGACCAGGAGCATCTGTTATGGTTGAAACAAGTATTTCAGAAATTAAAAGAATGTGGGTTAAGGGTTCGTAAAGAAAAGTGCGTGTTTTTTCAGAATTTTGATAAGTTTTGGGGCAGGTTATAGATAAGAGAGGGTTGCGGACGTCTGAGGAAAGAGTTTTAGCTATAAAAAATGTAGCGATCCCAAAGTCGTGTCGGAACTTAAAAGCTTCTTAGGAATGGCTAACTTTTTCTGTAAATTTATCCCAAACGCATCAGAAGTTATGAAGCCGATGTACGATTTATTAAAAAAAATAGTAGGTGGCATTGGTCAACGAATTGCCAAAGGGCGTTTGAAAATGTAAAAAGGATTTTGATATCACATTCAGTTTTAGCGCATTACAACCCAGAGCAAACCATAAAACTGACGGTAGATGCTTCGAAAGATGGAGTGGGGGTGGTAGATAGTCATATTTATAGCGATAAAACAGAAAAACCAATTGCATTCGCGTCAAGATTATTGAATTCGGCAGAAGTAAAATATTCCCAAATTGAAAAGGAGGCAGCGGCCAGACCTCAGGAGAAAATTCGATTGATCAAATTTCATATCTGAACTATATAAAAGAAGAAAATTTACCAGTCAATTTTAACAAGTAAAAATGGAAACTAGGAAAGATCCGATTTTAAGTTAAATGTTAGGTACATCAGAAACGGTTGGCGAAATACCAAACTACCAGATAGTGTTAAACTTTTCTCCATTAGGAGAAACGAAATTACGATTGAGCAAGACTGTCTGATGTGGAGATATCAAATTGTGTTACCTGAAAAATTTCGAGCCAGAGTATTACGAGAAATTCATTAATCACCCATGGGAATAGTGAAAATGAAGGCTCTTGCTCGATCGTATGTGTGGTGGCCATCTATTGATAAACAAATTGAAAGTATTAGCAGTAATTGTAGGGCATGCGCGGCATTTCAAAGTTCTCCGCCAAAGGCATCATTAATTCCGTGGAGTTGGCCACAAAAAGCATGGTCGCGATTGCATATAGATTTCTTGGGACCATTTTTTGGAAAGCTTTTTTTTGTAATCGAAGATGCCATGTCAAAGTGGATCGAGTGCTTTGAAATGTCAAAGATAACTACATCAGCGTCGATTGATAAGTTGTATGAGACTTTTTCGCGGTTTGGGCTTCCAAGAGAGATTGTAAGTGATAATGGAACACAATTTATGTCTGAAGAGATTCAAAATTTTGTATTGCATTACGGCATTAAGCACATTGCGGGGACTACTTATCACCCCTCTACAAATGGTTTAGCAAAAAATGCCGTGAAAATCATTAAAAATGCGATATTAACAGCAAGAAAGGAAACCGGTTCATCAGATTTTACGTTCATAATAAACTGATTTTTGTTCCATTATCGTAATACCCCTCACTCAACAACAGGAGAAGCTCCTGCTAAATTATTAGTTGGTAGAACATTGCGACGTAATTTAGATTTACTATTGCCATCAACAACCGTAATTGTAGAAAATAAACAAGTGTCACAAAAAGACAATTATAAAGGAAACAGAAATGTATGTTTTGCCGTTGAGGATGATGTCTGGGTGAAGGATTATCGAAAACAAAAGCCAGAATGGAGACATGCTAAAATAGTGAGAGTGTTGGGTAAAAGAACATACATTCTAAAGATTGTAAATGGGGGAATGATATGGAAAAAGCATTTGAATCAAATTCGAGAATGGAAATAGACAAATAATGTCATGTCAAACGATAAACAAAATTTAGAGCCTTTAACAATCATTCCTCGATCTTCTTTGAGTTTAGTTTCGGTACCAGCTACGGCATTAAGTATTGAAGCTGAAAATGATAGAGTTCTAAGACGACGTAGTCAAATTCATAGCCCAGACAGACTTCAAGTAGGGCTGTAAGAATTGGATTCTGTAATAAAATTGCAGGGAAGATAATGTAGTGTATGTTGGTGGGGTTACGGTGGAACACCTGCATGCCTGAGGAAAATGTAGAGTCAGTTGCTAAACTGTACATGTGTAGGCTTGTGGTGTTTATTTGTGGGAAATAAAATATAAAACCTATTTGTGATTTATTACGATACCCGCAAATAATAATAACTGAAATTTTGTTTGTCATGGAAATGAAAAGCCTACTATTGCAGTTGATTGATTAAATACAAAATTGCCTCTCTCTCTAAAACAATTGGTTTGCGGATAATGTTGATTAAGATTTTACTTGTTTGTTTTCACGAGTACTAAACATGGGTAAATTATCCAACCTTTTTTTTTAAACACTGTATACACTCAAATTTTTAGTAGATAAGAAAAACTAGTGTATATTCTCAAGGTCAATTTTCACGGCACTGAAGGGAAGCCAACAACTAACCTTTAACCAATTTTAAATAATCCTGTTAACTACCTTACCAAAAAAAATTTTTTGCCTACAAATTATAAAGGGAATTTAAAATAGTTTCTTGCATGAAAAAATCTTTAAAATTTAACAGAAATTGCTTGCTGCACTTGCATGTGGACCCAAGGGATGCAGGTTCGAATCCCGCCAAGATCGGTAAGATTTTCCTGGCAGGTAAAAATCTGAAAATGGGCCTACTGTCGAATAAGTAAAGCCGTAAGTCCCATGACACGTTAAACACAACTATTACAGTTGGAATTACCCCAGATAAGCAAAATTCATAGTGAGGATGTACAATAAACCAAGTGTTACAGTACAGAGAGATGCTTGAAAAACCGCATCCTCCATCTCGCCCATTCCAAACAACCATGGAGTAACAAAGGTATAACAAAGTCCAGAGACCTTAGCAAATAAAATTTAAGCCTATACATCATGTATAGATAGCTTCAATAGTTCAATTTGGCCATTATATTTGATATTGTAGACCGTACTAAAGCGGCAAGTTATTTCTTTAATTGTGCAAGTTGTTTTGGGTTTTGGGTTACTGGAATTATGCATGATAGTAAAATTACCCAAGTGCCAGTAATATAAAAAATATTTTAGTGCTAAGGTTAGGCTTCAAATAAATCGAATGTGAATTGGGTGAGAAAAAAATCAGCTGCAGTAACTACTTTAATAGTAGTAGTATTTTATATAGAATTAAACATTTCTATTGGATATTTTCTATACAATTACTTATTTTAAACAGAATTTAATATATCTATAAGATATTTTGAATAGATTTTAAAATATTCTCAGAATATTTTAAAAGGCATAAAAAATGTCTGTTTAATATTTGAAATCTAAATAAAATATCTATTATATATTTTGAAT
>JABXWE010039091.1:0-12599 GCA_014611495.1 Limonius californicus
ATCTGTAAGTTAGAACTTGCACATTCTTTTGTGTATGGAAGACCAATGTGTCACTACAATCTGCAAGTAAGAATTTGCACAGTCTTGCGTACATGCATTGCAGTATATCGTTTGAAGTTAGTTCGGTATAGTAAGTGTTTCCAAGTACATTAGGTGTTTGCTTACAACACTGTACCTAGCTAACATGATGTACGAGCAAAAGCAGAAAGAGTTAGAACGATTATGGCAAGAATATTTGTCTGACGGGGAAGATATGATAGAGCCGTTTGAAAAGAGCGAAGACGAGTATTTACCCGAGTCACTAGATTCCGAAACTGATACAGAAACTTACACCAAACAGCCTCCCAAAAAGAAACAAAAGAAAACCAAAGATAATACGAAATATTACCCTTCAACGTTATATATAATAAACACAAATCATACATTGACCTTTCCGACCAACAAAAAAGTTATAACACATCTTTGCGCAAAAGTATCAAATAGTATAGGAAATTAGCAATTGAATTTCTAACTGGTACAGCCCTAGTCAATGCGAATGTAGCACATTAGGAAATAACAAATGAATCTATGACTATAACAGATTTAGAATATCTATCGTGGCTGAACTTCTACAAAACTCAAACGATAGTAAAACACTAGACGAAACCATGACCGAAAATGGCAAATGACAAATTAGAAAATGTGGGACGAAAAGGAAGGCGCCGATATACTGTGCGCGTTTCCAAAATAAACAAAGAATCTGGGTGTAAAGAAGGAAGAAAAAAAACACCCCAATCAAATTTCAAGTTCCAAATTTGCAAATAACATTATAGTTTGGAATACTTTTTTGATACACATACAGCAAGTTTGTAGCTTTCAGGTATTTTTTTAAATTTCGATAAAATTATTTTGTTAGGAAATATGAACATAGTTTTTGAATATTCTCTATAAGTATAATTTTTTACACAAAATGTGCTTGGTTTTAGTGTTTCCAATATCATATATATTTGTTTTCTATAAAATGCACTTAGTTTTATAATAAATACAGAAGCATGTCTTCGAGTATTTAATGTAAGCAAATTAAAAATTTGGAGCCGTGTGGTGACACTTTGGTATCATATCCACGGCGGCCAAATGCAGTTTCGGGATCTTCAGGCCACCTATTTCACTGCTCCATATGATTTACACTGATTTCTTGCACCAATGTGGATTCACGTGGCCGAAACCAATAGTCGAGCATGTGAGACCACAGTGGTCTCACGCGGCCTATACTGCCTAAAATCTTGTGAGACCGCGTTGGTGCGACATGGCACAATACGTGTTAAGGAACTTGCTGAAACAACAAATCCAACAAATGGGGTATTGTTTTGAGTTTCAATTAGAAGTCTGTTGTCCAGTCTTGTGCATCCGTTTAAATATTTAATCGCCCTCTCCATAAAAGGTCTCCAATAATTCTCATTTTGGGTCTTTAAAGGAGTTTTATATCCCCGTCCAAATGGGTTTCGAGAGTTTATGAGATCAAATAAACCATCAATTATTTTAATGAACTTTACAGTTGCTTCAACTCCTTGAAACTTAGTCATTTTGATATCGTTGGATAAAAAGTCCAGAGCATCGGCAACACTGGAACTTAGGGTTTAAGCAGCTAAATTTACCTACAATATAAACATAATTATTATTCAAAAATCCTTATTACTGTATATAATGCCCTATTACTTTCATAATTGCTTTCCTGAAGTTTATATGTTTATCCCTCAATTTATTAGCCAAAACAAGACCTTGCTGTTGTTGTATGTTGTTCAATTCTTTGATGAAATTCCAGTCGATGATCTCGCCATCTGGATCTTTGATTTTGCCTAGTTTTTGCCAATTGTTTCTAATCAGCTTCAACATATGGCAGACATCCAGAAAAACAAAAATTTTGGTGCCATCGACTGGATGTTTAAAATAAGGCCTTAGGGCATCTAAATTTGTGACTAGGCAGCCAAGCTCCATCATCATTTTAAAATGTGCCTTAGGACCATCAAAAGTCAAAGATAATATCTTCGCACCTGTAGGATGTAATTGTCTTAAGGCCTCCCTTGCAATGTTGGCCTTCTCTATCCCAGTTAGTTTATTAACAAAAAAATATGCTATTGGCACTTTAAAATGAACATTGACCCCAACAACCATCAACACCAATGCTTCTTGGGCTAACTCCAGCTCTTCTGAGCCTTCAAAATCACAGCCCATATCCACATATCCCCTAGTCTTAAGCGTCGCAGGTTCCACAGTAACTTCTCTTTTTATGGATATTTCATCCAGCATTAAAGAACACAGTAGAGTTGTCTTGTTGCTTTGATGGTAGTTCTCAGCTTTAACTTTTAAGGCATCTAAGCTAGGTTTAGAAAAACCTGGCTTGCAGTCTACTTTGGCGAGCCAAGCTCTTATTGTAGACTCGGCTGGCATAGCTAGATCGAAGACTCTCCTCACATACCTGCAAAGTATACATCAAAAGGTTCAAAAATAGAGTAAAATCAATTTCGAAAACGTACCGATAAGCTTTGTAACTGTAAAAGTGAAGGGTCATAGCAAACCTTTTCAATTCAGGTGGATATTCAGTTCTCGTGATCTTCCCTTTTCTATTATTTTTTAGCATTCTTTTCATGAGTGCTTGTGGTATTCCAGAGAAAGATTGTTCTAAATTTTCTAGGGCAGTGGTAGAAAGGGAATGTTTCTTTTTTAAATAAAGTACAATATCTTTTAAATGACTAATTTTTTCTTTTCTTCTTGCACTAGTACGCTTTGCATTTTTATATTTTGATTTATACATACGAGAAATTTCACTCTGGTACTTTATCTGTTTCTTAAAGTTCCCTGGAGAACGGCTGCATGAGAAACGTATTTATGTAAAAATTGTTCAGACTTATTTCACAACTTACCTGTAACTATGATCTATGTTGATCAAATATCTTTTCCTCTTTATTGAAACATTACTTGTGCGTGTTGTGGAAGTTGCAGAGAAGAACGAGTGATATCTCTTAATTCTGCTTGAACTTGCTTCTAACTCTTCTTTATTTGTGGCCTGTTCTTCCTCTAAATGAAATTGTAATTTTCTCTGAGTGTCTTCAATTGGTATCTGTATTTTTGCCGTGGAGCACGATGGTCCATCTCGAAACTCAACAAGGTCAATATTATCCATCTCAGAAATATTAATTTCCGTTGGAGATATAACGTAGTTGTTTACCTGAGCAGGTCTAAAAAATATGCTTATGTGAAAGTTAATCATTCACAAAAAATTGTAATTTACCTTGGTCCAAATTGCCACATTTTCTTAGCTGATATTTCTCTTACTGCTTCATCAGATGGAAGCTTGAGCGTTGGAATGATGCCGGGTTTTAGAATTTTTCTATTTCCCAGAAAGTAGTCCGCTGCATTAAAATGTTCAGAACAAACTCTCCGGTCGCCACTCAGATCATCAACACATCTTTTGATAGCAAAACCCCATTTTTCCTTTAAGGACCCTGGAATTCTTAACAGAATAAAAGTTCGTGCAGAATAATTGTTGGATCTATGATCTATCTCACGCTCGCATTTTAGTGCCGGGTAACTTACTTGTGAAACGAAACGCCTTGTGGTCGCCTTTTGTCACTGGTATTACTGCAGGTCGGTACAAAACACCGCATTATAGCACAGATAAACTAAGTTAAACGGCGGTAAACCGCGAAAGTAAACACAACTCTAACCACTCTTTTCACGTCTGTCATACAACATGCCTGTCACAGGTGTGTTACTCAGATATGCACTAGGCAAAATTCCCTAGATAGTGCACATCATGGCGCGCTACTGATTGGAGTCATTATCTCAACGACGCGGACAAGCGAACAGCAGTTCAGTTTAAGTATAAGTTCGTGGTGACAGGACACATCCCTGTCTTACCCTGCTTTCGATCTGTATATATCTTGTTAGTTTATTGTTTATATCAATTCTAGCTGTGTAATTCGTATATAGAAGTTTGATCATGTTTATGAGCTTCTTTGGCATTCCATATGATTTTAAGATTGTCCTCATTTTGTCCCTGTCTATTCTATCAAATGCTTTTTCGAAACTGATGAAGGTTATTTGGAGTTCCTTTTGCTATTCATTTGCTTGTTCAATGATGTTGCGCAGTATAAATATATTATCTATGCATGATCGCCTCTGTCTGAATCCTGCTGGTTGTTCCTTAGTACCTTTTCTATTCCATCTTTAATTCGATTTAGTAGTATTCTTGTTAGTATTTTGCTTGTTGTGCATAGTAGTGTTATTCCTCTCCAGTTCGAGCATTCCGTTTTGTCTCCTTTTTTGCTAATCTTATTATTATTCCTTCATTCCATTATCTTGGGGTTTTTTCTTCTTTCCGTATGCAATTTAGTAAGTTATGCATCATTTCTTCCGTTGTTTCGTCGTCTTCTCTAATTAGCTCTGCTGGGATGTCATCTATACCTGCTGCTTTATGGTTTTATAGCATTTTTATGGCATTTTTTATTTCTTTGGTGATCGCTTCTTTATTTATTTTCATTTCTTCTCCTATTTGTTCCACTTCTTCCACTATTTCTTCTTGTATTGTTGTTTTTTTATAGATTTCTTCGAAATGTTCGATCCATCTCTGTTCGGTTTCCATGTTTGTTTTAAGGTTTTTTCCATGTTTATCTTTCACCCTTGTCTCTTTTATTGTTTTCTTTCTTATTATCTCTTTTGTTATGTGGTATAGCTTTTTCATGTCATTCTTTTGTGCTGCTTCTTTTGCTCTTCTCAATGTTTCTTCTCTGTGTTTTCTCTTATCATTTTTAGCACTTGTTTTCACCTGTTTATCTTTTTCTTTATATAGTTTTTCCTGTATTTCTTTTTCATTTTTGCTGTTTAATCGTTCTTCTTTCTTTTATTCTCTCCCATGTCTGTTTTGACAGCCATACCTTTTGTTTTGTCCTTAAGTCCGTGTCCTTAAGAGTTGTTTTGCACTTATTCCATATTTCTTCTACCCCTTCATATCCTTTATTTTTCTTTTTCTCCCATTTTCTTCCTAATTTTTCTTTGTATTGTTTTCTGACTTCTTCTTTCAGCCACTCTACATTGTATTTTTCTCTTTTTGTCTTTTGATCTCTATTTGCCCATAGTTTTATTCTTATTTTAGCCCTGAGTAGAGTATGGTCTGTAGTCCCATCGGGCCCCCTCATTGCTCTTACATCACACGGCATGTTTATCCATTTTCTTTCTATTGCTACATGATCTATTTGGTTCTGTATTTTACCTCCGGGTGAGGTCCAGGTTACCTTGTGTAGGGTTTTATGTTTGAAAAGGCTACCTCCTATTATTAGGTTATTAAAGGCTACCTCCTATTATTAGGTTATTTCCTGCACAGAATTCTACGGATAATTCTCCATTTTCGTTGATAACGCCTACTCCTTCGTTTCCCATTGTGTCTTCTCTTCCCTTGTTCTCACTTCCAATTTTTGCGTTCATATCTCCCATTAATATTTTTATATCTCTTTTATGTTGTTTGTTTATATCGTCAAAAGTTTTTTGTAGTTGTTCATAAAATTCTTCTTTTTGCTTTTTGCTTCTGGTCATAGCATAAATGCTACTCCATTTTCGTGTCTTGCCTCCTCTTCAGTGCCTCCTGAATATATCATCTTTGTTCTATTTTCTGTTGTATACTCTCCACATCCTTTCCATCTCGCCTCATTTATCCCTAATATCTCCACTCGATATCTTTCCATTTCTTTCGCCACTTGATTTACTTTGCTTGCTTGTAACATTGTTCTTACGTTTCAACCTCCTATATATTTTGATTTTTTAGTTTCTAGTTCTCCTGTTGTCTGTGGTTTTTCTTCACTTTCTGTATTTTTTTGAAGTTTCATTAGTCTTATTTTGTTACTTTCCATTATCTTAGTTTCCCTCCGGTTTTAGTTTTTGTTAGTTTTTTGGCTTTTGTGTGTGACGGTTTCCCCTGTTCGTAATGCTTCTTAGGGTCTTATTTAAGGCATCCTCTTCTTTCGACGACATGTCGCTTGTGTTATCTTTTATCTTTGTTTTAATCAAATCTACCTTGTGTGGTACTAATAGGCTCTGCGTCCAGTATTTATTCTTTTTTGGGATTACTCCTTTGTGGGTTGTCCCTGTGGTAGAATTTTCACCCTCTTCATCTGTAGATCTTCCTCTTTTTTTGGCTTCTTTGTTTTTTTACTATCCACGTTGTCTTTCTCGTACTCTTCCTCTTCAATGTCTAGTTCGGTTTATTCCATCAATTCATTTATAATTAGCTTGTCTTTAATAATAACTGCTCTCGCTAATTTTTTTCTGGCTTCTATCATATGTGGAATTAGCTTTTTCCTTATATCCCTTGTTGTTTTGTCCATATCTTCTTTTATCCATACTTCTGATCCTATTAGTTTGTTTAATTCTTACATGCACTTAACTGTAATTATGCAGATGAATAAAAAATTGTATTTTAACACCACAAAATATTAAACTGTCTATGTCAGTAACAGTTGTATTTAACACCTTTCGTGACACCTTATAATTATTATTAGAGTTACATTGTTGATTGTTACTGGTGAATCTATAAATCTTAATTTTATTTAATGATAAAAAACGAAGGGAAGGGGATGGCTCAGTGGTAGGGGAGCCAAGCTTTGGATATAATAGTCGAAATGCTTCTCGGTTCGATTCTCTCCAAGGTCGGAAATTTTTCTAATTCCCTGGGTGATTGGTACTGGGTCCGGTCTCCATTTGCCATTGGGGATCAAATTAATGGCAAAACACACCAAATTTACATTTATAAAAATGAAATATGAAAATATGCAACCAAACAAGCATGTGATAAATGTTAATTCAAAGATTTGTTATCTACCCCCATGAGTTAAGACCCTCTTAATTTAACTAAATCAAAATGGTCAATAACCCATTAAAGTACATAATATCAGCAAATATACAGGGTGATTCAGTTTTAATCTTGATAACTTTTGGATGTTGAAATAAAATTCCACTTAACTTACTTTAACATTATTTATTTTACTATTCTTCACTACCAAGAACAATCTAAATTGAAATATTATTTTATTTAGCTTATAGTAGTTATTTGGGCGTCCTTTTTTCTTCTTTCCACCAGTACCTCCTTCCAGCCTCCTCTTCGCATGTCTGTTTTCCGGCATACGGCTGACGTGCCCTAGCCATCTTACCCTCTGGGCTCTTATGAACGCCGTTACGGATGGGTTGCCATAGATTTCCTCTCTTTGTTCGTTCTTCGTCTCCACTCGCCGTTCTCTGTTTTCACTCCTCCCAGTATTTTTCTTAAAACTCTCCTCTCCCATACTACTAGTTTTTCTTCCATCTGCTTCGTCATTGCCCATAATTCACTTGAGTATGTTACGGACGGTCGAACAATCCTTTTGTAAACTCTTAATTTCGCGGCTCTAGAGATTTCTTTGGCCTTCAATATATTGCTAATAGCACCTACCGCCTTACTGCCCTTTGTAATTCGTTTTTGGATTTCTACCCTTTCATCTATGGTATTTGTTAGTGTCACCTCCAGGTAATCGAAGCTATTTACCTTCTCGAATTTATATTCCCTTCCTTCCACCTTGAAGCTGACCACTGACTCTCTCTCAATGTTTTGACGCATTTCCATGTACTTAGTTTTCTTCTCGTTTATTACTAGCCCATATGTTCTTGCTGTGCTTTCCAGTTTACCAAATACCCTTTCTAACTCTTTTCTTGATCTTGTAATTAAAGCTAGGTCATCTGCATATGCAACTACCTGATGTCTTCTTTGGTAAATTATTCCACTCGCTTCAATACCACTTCCCTTCAATATTACTTCTAGGACAAAATTAAACAGCACCGTGGAGATTGGGTCCCCTTGCCTCACACCTTTATTTCCAGTGACACTTTCCGTTACCCGTCCATCTATCAAAATTTTGTTATTAGTCCTTATTAGGGTCATTTTTACTAATTTTATAAGTTTCGTTGGAATCTCCAGCTTTTTGAGGGCCTCATAGAGTTTTCTCCTGATTATCGTATCGTACGCCTGGCGGAAATCCATAAATAACATATGTAGCCCTAGGTTTTGCTCTTAGCTGTTGTACTGCATCATCTTTACCGTAAAAATTTGATCCGCGGTGCCTCGTCCTTTCTTGAATCCTCCTTGATATTCGCCTATTACTCGCTCTTGGTACTCACTCCGTCTGTTCCGGACAAGTCGCGCCAATATCTTATATGCCACATCCAGCAGCGATATTCCTCGGTAATTTTTGCATTGGCACCTATCACCCTTCTTATGAATCAGACAGATTATCGCGTTATGCCATGCCAGTGGCATTTGTTCACTTCTCCACACGTTTGTGATCAGGTTAACTATCTTCTGCTTAAGTCTATCTCCTCCCCATTTGTTTACTTCCGCTGGTATTCCATTTTCCCCGGTACTTTTGTTATTTTTTTGTTTATTTATCTCTTCTATTATCCCCTCTTGCGTCGGTTCCTTTATTACAGATCGGTTTCTCTCTTCCTCTGCCCTCTCCTCTTTCTCTATCTCTCCTTCCTCCTGCTCATTCTCATCCCAAATCAATTTTTCGTAGTATTCCTTAAATACCTTAAGCTTTTCTCGGGTATTCCCTATCATTTCCTCTTCCTTGTTTTTTTTAAATATCTTCTAGCGTTGGGCTTTGAGTCTTCGCGGCTTTTTTTCGTTTCCTGATAGAAGTTTCTTAGTTCTTTATTTGCATACTTTTGCTCTATTGTTTCCAGTTTTGCCTCCAAATACATTCTTTTTTTCTGTCGGCATATTTGCTTGGACCTTTTCCTTGCTTCTTCGTATTCCCGCTTATTTTCTTCCGTACTTTGTCTTAGTACTTTCATTCTAGCCTCGTTCCTTACTTGTAATATCGTCTTGCATTGCTCATCGAACCAGACTTTTTGTTTCCCCTTGGGTATTCTCCCTAAACATCTTTTCATCGCTTTTTTTTTCTTTATATTATAATTAATTTACCGTTTTCCTTCCGGCTTAATTTTTCGAACGGTGCGTATATCAGAATCTTGCCAGGATGAGCATACTGTCCCATTTTCAAATACCCAGGTCTCGTCTAAAAATACGCGTTGAAGTCCATTCTCGGACTTCAGGTTTCTGACATGTTCTTGCAGGAAACGGACTCTTGCAAATGCAATATTGGGCAGTTCCATCAGACCTCTTCGAGGATCATCCTTCTTGAACCGAAACCCAACATTACGTAGAATTGTCCACAAGGAAGTCAGTCCACCATAAAAAATATCTTTCCCTTTTAAAACTTGTAGAAGGGTTGTACAATTAACATATTGTTCTAAAAAAAAATAGTTGTTAGAGATCAAAATGTTATTTAATAAGATTATGGACACTTACTGGCTTTCACCATATCGTAAATCGTATTACGAATAGCCGTTTGATCAAAACCATCGATATCGGTGACAGGCTTTTTTCGCAACTTGATTCTTTTAGGACTTCGCAAGATTGCCAGATTTAACGCTTTGCAAAACAAAAGCTACTGTTCTGGTACCTACTGACATTTAAAGCTGCAGCAACTCTCTGTAAGAATCAAAACATAATCCCTTCGTTAAGTACTATTCGTATTTCAGATTTCCAACGGACTACAAATTAAATAATATGCACTTACTTCTCTTACTGCATTTAAAGGAAGTAATGGTCTACCATGGTCTCTTTCCTGTTTGAAATATCTAATCAGCGTTATAATTAAAGCTTTAGATTTTCGAGGAAGTGCCATAATATTGTAGGTTATGTTTCCAAAAACTTCAATATATCAGTGGAACTCACTCGTACAAAATAACACGTACGTTAATAAAGTAAACACAGGCCTTAGTTCTGAAAAGAACTCTTTTTTGTAAAGTAAACGAAGAAAATAACGAGGGAAGATTGCTACAGCAAAGTACTCACGCTCGATGGTCACAATACAAACGTACTAAATTTCATAGACAACATGAAAACGTAAAATTCCCAACGGTTTTATTGTTTTTGCCTGTTGCAGGAAAACTATGAAACATTAAATAATTATACTCAGACTCGTGTAATTATATTCCACGGTCTTGAAAATAAAACTACTTTTACAGCGTATTTTGGCAAAAAAATTAATTTTTTTCTTTAATTTATGTTGGCACGGCACAAGGACATCACCACTTCCTAATACGACATTGATGACGTGCGTGCATCCTCAGAGCGAAAGCACTTTACACACCTATTATACTGTATTTGGTGGTTTGGTGTAACGAACTCCAGAGGTCTTCAAACAGTATTAATATATTGAAAGCAAATACATTCGTATGCAACAAAAATGGCATTGCTGTTCCCCTTTTATTCACATTAAATAACATTATTAGATAAATGGTAGTTAAATAAGCACACTAATTGCTTAAGAAAATTACAAAGAATCCCACAAATGTGTTATTTTTGTTGTTTATCTTTTTGGTATTTGTTGGGTATTATTAATATTTCATTAGGAATGCAATTAAGCAAATCAAGTACATTTCAGTGACCGTCAGTGCAATATTATTAATAGATCCTTAAAATGTAGTTTGGATGTTAGTAATTAAATTTTAATGATGTCCTTACTTTATCTACAAATGAAGTAGTTTTCAATAACTGACAGTGTAATTAATGGATTCTTAATAATTTGCATGTTAGTAATTGAATTGTAATGACGATCTTAATATGTAACTTATTAGTAGATGCAAACGATCTTTTCATTTTGGAATTACAATATACAGCCTGTTTCAGAGTAAGCGCCTTATTTTTTTTAGCCACACTATGGGTACTACTTTCAAAATATTTGGCAGTAATATCTTTCAGGACATTCTCTACAAGTCTACACGATGGTGATATCAGATTTTCAATTGGACGAATTATTTCAAAATGGCGATTTTCAACTTTGTTTTAAATGGAATGCCATCATTCTTTTTATTCATGAGATCCTCAAAACATTCTTTTTACGATAGTATTTCGTTTTTCTTAAAAATTCATTTCTTTCCCTATCAAAAAGCAAACTAACATTTTAATCTAGTAGCGCATGAATGTTTTACACTCGATGTTATTTTTGTCCAATATCAAGTAGCGGTAGACACAAAAGAAACAATTAAACTTTAATCTAGTAGTCAAACGTCAATCAATGCAATTTAGTTGTCAGTGCGTGTTAATAACAATTGTATTATTGAAGATTATAATTTTTAATTTAAAATTAATGATACGTTTTTAAAATGCCGTTAAGTTATACGAGAGACGAGTTAATTGATATGCTCCTAATATTTGGAAAAGCAGATGAAGATCCTTATGAAGCAGCCAGATTGTACAGAAATAAATATCCAAACAGAAGGCACCCTGAACATCGAACATTTACTAAATTATTGGAGAGAACGCGTGAAACGGGAACTGTGGATTATAAGAAACCGGTACATGCAAACCCACCTGCTTACAATGACGACAACGAAAACCAGGTAATGCTACACATTATTGAGAATCCCCATGTCGGTACTAGGGAGATTGCAAATTTGGTTGGAATATCGCATACTTCGGTCTGGAGGATAATAAAAAAAAATAAATTTCACCCATTCAAAATGATTCTTCACCAGGAATTAACCGAAAATGATTTTCTGTTAAGAATTAATTTTGCACAGTGGGGTTTGCAACAGATAGGACAAAATGGAAACTTTTTTAACAACGTTTTATTTTCGGACGAAGCAAGTTTTCGAAATGATGCTGTTGTTGTAAGACATAACATGCATTATTACGATAATGTAAATCCACACTGGACCCGTGAGCGACGTTGTCAACATCGATGGAGTTTAAACGTGTGGTGTGGAATTATAGGACAGTACATTGTTGGGCCAATATTTATTAATATACTAAATCGAGAGAATTACCTCAGTTTATTAGAAAATGAAATTCAAAATCATCTAAATGAACTCCCACAAAATATCAGAAATAATTTGTGGTGGCAGCAAGATGGCGCTCCAGCACATTATGCCCTTCCAGTTAGGGAGTTTTTAAATAATCGATACGAGAACCGTTGGATTGGTCGTGGAGGACCAGTTGGTTGGCCACCTAGGTCACCTGATATGACACCACTGGACTTTTTTCTCTGGGGGTATGTAAAATCCCAGGTGTACATCGTTGAACCAACAACTATTGAAAATATGCAAGAGAGAATTCGTACTTGCATAAACGAAATTTCTCCGGAAATTATCTTTCGATCTATTGGCTCCATTGGACGACGTTTCAATTTATGTATTGAAAAAGAAGGAAAACATTTCGAGCATTATTTGTAAATACCTATTTTTTATTTGATGTAAATTTTTAATTTTGAGTTTCAAAAAGTAGATTAAAATGTTAGTTTGCTTTTTGATAGGGAAAGAAATGAATTTTTAAGAAAAACGAAATACTATCGTAAAAAGAATGTTTTTAGGATCTCAATAATAAAAAAAATGATGGCATTCCATTTAAAAAAAAAGTTGAAAGTCGCCATTTTGAAATAATTCGTCCAATTGAAAAATGTCCTGAAAGATATTACTGCCAAATATTTTGAAAGTAGTATCCATAGTGTGGCTAAAAAAAAATAAGGTGCTTA
>JABXWE010039092.1:0-10430 GCA_014611495.1 Limonius californicus
AGAAAGAATAGTGAGGATTGCAAGCGATGGAAAACCCAGACCACGCAGGCCAGTGGGAAGACCCACTAGAAGATATGTAGAGAGTTGGATATCCACCTCCCAAGAAAATTAAATGGTTGGAAAAAACAGGTTGAAAGCCTAAAATGAGAAGAAGAAGAAGAAGTTGATCTGGAACCAACATTTGCAAAGAACCACTAACGAGGCAGAAACGACCTTGACGATGACAAGAGCCTATGGAAATAAATGAGGATTAAAACCTAAAATGATCCATTGGCTTTACACAACGGTGATAACACCGACAATAACCTTCACTAGTATGTTGGCTCAACGTAAATCAAAGACAAACAATAAATCACCTTCTTAATGTTCAAAGACTGGCTTGTCTCTGTATAACTGGAGCATTCAGAAGCACTAGAAGCTCTCCTGCAACTTCCTCCTCTAGATATAATAATCAAGGGGAGGCACGCCATGGGAGCGTATCGCCTAAACTGTACAGGTATTTGGAGAAGCACCCAACACACATGGGGACACTCCAAAATGACAAATGTAGTATCTGGCTTAAAATTAAAAATGGGGACGGACTACATGTTAACAAAACACTCTATTCTCAAACCGTTCGAAGAATGGGATCAAGGGGAACCACCAGACTTGCTTAAAAGCTTAGTATGGTATACAGATGGTTCACGCACGAGCAACGGAACCGAACCAAAATATAGTACGTCCACATCTTTGGGCTAAACTGCCACAATATTCTAACCTGAAACCTATGCACTTTTAGCAGCAATAGAAGAGAACATAAGGAGGGGCTATACATACAAAACCATCCTTATTATCTCTGACAGTGAGGTAGCTTTGAAAGCGCTGAATTTACACCCGATTAACTCGTTGTCTGGAACTGCCTTCGTAGTCTCCTAACACTGGCAAACTCCAACAAGGTAAAATGTAGCTCAACTAGCAAAACTAGGATCTTAAAGAATCGCAACCAAACATTCGAAATACTGGAGACTCTTACCTCGACACAGACATAGTAAACCTATGATGGTCAACCATCCCCACAAACTTACCAAAACAGTGCTACAACTCAGTAGGACTGAAATTGGAGTAGCGACAGGACTTCTAACGGGACACTGGCACTTCAGACAACACCTCCGCAACATAGGGCTATTTAATGAAGATCCTATATGCAGGCTGTGTGGCAAGGAATAGGAAACAGCCTACCACATAATATTTCAATGCGAAACCTTAGCTCGTAGAAGATATCAAATCTTTGAGGGCACACATCAACACGAGATACAACCGCAAGCCAGTCTGATCAACAAACTCCTGGACCTGATAAAGGGGACGGGTCTACTTGACAGGGACTAGCGCCAGAAGGGGATGCATAATAGGCCCAAGAGGCCACAGTGGCAATCTCAACAACCTAGATGACCCACAACTTAACGTGGGCTCCGAACCACGGGAAGTGTAAACACATCTACTCCAGAAGGCAGAATACCTCGCTGGTTTGCAATTGTTAGTACTAAGAATTGAAAGCGCAAGCAGTAATATTTTTTTAATCTAACAGATTTTCTCAATTATTAGCAACTAGATAAAGGTCGTTAATGATTAAAGCATTTTATTACATGATTCGGCTTCATTTATTAGAGCGAAAACGAAATTAATGAACTAATATTTCCACCGAATAAACACATAGCTTTGTAAAAATGTTTTAATTTTTCTACTTCAAAGAAACGTTCGTGTTTGACCTATTCGAGTAACACTGCTATTGAAAATAAATAAGAGTTTCCTCTGCATGCACAAAAACTATGTTAACAAAACGTAAGGACGTTGTGTTATATTTGAGACTATACATTACGTTGGACGTCGACTTGGAACTCGAAACCTACAGCAAATGTTTGAACCAATATGCTGCTCATTTTTAGTTAAAGATAATAATATAAAATGGATATATAGTGGAATTTATAATAATGATTTCTAACTAAAAATTTAATATTTGATACATAAATTTCTTAAATTTAGTAATGTTGATAATATAAGTTATTATATGGGGCTGCATCTTTCGTCGAAGTTTAAAAAACAATTTTTATTTCCCAATAAGGCTGCGGTGGTTACTGTATCCTCAACAATACTATATTTCTAACCAATTCTTGCTGATTATTAAATATTTCGTTTTATATTTAACTTTGTTGTAGAAATGTATTGATGATAATGTTAGACATAGTGTAGCATTTATGATTATGTTATGTATTGACGAGGCTCCAGAAACACCAATTAGACATTTATGCCAGCAAGTTGATGATTTAAGTTACGGTACATGCCACAGAATATTAAGACAAGCTTTGCATCTGCATTCTTACCGATTTATTTCCGTTCATGAGCTTTCAAAACAGGATTATTCAAAAAGAGTTCCATTTTGTCGTTGGTTCTTGGATAATCTCAATGATGAGCAGTTAAATTTAACCTTTTTTTTTACCGGCGAAGCCTGGTTTTACCTTAATGGGTATGTTAATCTACAGAATATGCGGATTTGGAGTAGCGAGAATCCACACGTTACAATTAAAGCTCCCCTTCATCCACAGAAAATAGGAGTCTGGGTTGGAATGAGTCGTCGTCAGGTTAGTTGGACCAATATTTCTGGAAGGCACGCTAACTGTAGCAAGATAGAGGAACGAATTATTGCAACCATTCTTAAATGAACTTCACGATGATGAGCTACGGGATGATTTTCTGCAACAGGATGGCACAACAGCTCATGCAGCTGCAGATACAATTAATTTTTTACGCGAATATTTTGATGACCGAATCATTTGTAGGAATACTGCAACACCCTGGCCCCCTCGCTCTTGTGATATTACTGTTTTGGACTTTCTTTCTATGGCCCTATTTGAAAAACACCATTTTCAAAACTCCAGTTAATGATTTAAACGAACTGAAACAGAATTGAAAAAAACTGTCAAGAAATGAACAACTGACCTCAATTATTACAAAATGTTTTAGAAGGTACGAGAAGACGAGTTCAGAAGGAGGAAGGAGGAAGAAGGCAGACATTTTCAACATTTGTTGTGATCATTACATTAGTTCAGGTTTATTCATTACTTTTACTGTTGCTCAATAAACGATTCCTGCTCCTAAAAATGACGTTTCATTATTATTTAATTCCAGCTAACACAACCTAACCTGAAATTGACATTATAAACATTCCTTTCGTCTAGAGAAGACGTGACTTTTCATTCCACAGCCCGCTGGGGATCAGCTTTTTTGGATCTCTTGGTAGAGGCCTAGTTTATGAGCTCCATAAACATAAATATTATGAACATCAATATTCATATACATTGAATTGAATTATTACCTACCTATCGGTAATTGTAATTTATATTGCTTTTCAGCATTTGTTTTTTGGCTACATACATAATAGAAGAACTTTGAGATAGTTCATATCAAGTGACTTAAAGATATCCGATGACAACTGTCAACAGGACAGCCTGATTTTCTGATAAATGGGTGGGTTGTTGTTGTTCTTGATTGAACAAAACCTAGGACGCGGTTATCCAAGCATCTCTTTTGCACTCAGCCAATATTATGGCCCATTGTATACCCTAACTATGCCTATCTGAGGTAGTTCCAACCCCAGTAGTGATTTTTATCTTGACACACATCGCAGTAGCACGGGACCTACGGCTTTACTTCTTAAGGGTACACTTTCAAAGTTGGCCTTGTCAGAAAAATAGGAACACATGGACCTTGGAGCTACAGGCAAGTGCGCTAACCATTAGACCATCGGGGCTGGCAAATGGGTGGGTTAGTTTAGTCCCTCAATTTCTTAATTACTATTTGTTGTATTGAAAATACAACCTACTGCGTGATATTCCGTACATAAACGTGTTTTTACTAAATACCGTATTACATCGATTATAAGACGCATGTTTTGCCCTATTTTTGTGTCTCTGTATTTATAGCGCGTCGTATATTCGATGGCTCCTTACCAACGTACTGGCGGCTGACGAGAAGATTTCTGGCTCACCAACATAAGGGTGCGTCTTATAATCGATGTAATACGGAAAATTAAGGAAGTTTTTTCTTTCAGTCTTGAGCCAACATGTCTGTTATCATTCTACGACGAACGACAAATTATTACTTTTAGAATTAAAGAGACCATAATAACTAACCATTCAAACTTGAAATCGAGTTATCACCCCGGCTAAGGTTGGCTGCAGTTTCCTATCACTGTCTGCAGTTGGTATGTTTAATAAATCAGTCAAACTTTTCTGGTATTTTCTTTACAAATTTAGTTCAGTTATTTAAGTTTCGAACCTGCGACCATCAAATGTGACACGATGACCAAACATAAACACAGCAAGGATGCCTAACTTTACAATAGATTGATATGATTGTCCAACTTTGCTAATTTTTAAATTTGGGAATCGTTAAATCTGTAAAAATAATTATATCGGAAATATATTGGTGGTATTAATTTGGGACTTAGAAATTTTTATCCCTCTAGGACAGATTAATTTCTTATTACAAATCGATATTCATCCATATTATATATGTTAAGACATTTCACCAGCTGAAACTTTATATAAATTTTCAAATTTATCATTCGGAAAATAGCCCCACGTAGCGTAGCGTAGTAGACTTTCAATATAATTCAATAGTAGTTATATTTCGGAAGCGTGTTCTCCCATTTCCATTTCCGAAATCGATTACAATTTCATTGCGCCTTCTTGCACGCGACTAAAGGCTATTCTGTCATTCCGGAGACCTAATTTTATTTATACCCGTCCTTAACATATTTACATTTCAGCTAGCAAGAAACAATACACGTGTGCGTGACAAGAAGTAATGCTTTGGTATAAATAACCTAGACGGCTATATATTTGATGAATTGTACATAATAAAGTTATGTCAAGCGGACTTTTACTTGTCCGTTTGCCATTAACTAGATGATTGATCGTTATTGGTTTTTGAGATGGTAGAATCATCGATTCTTCTTAGAAATTTGTTATTACTGGGTTACCCAGAAGATCTGGAATCTGGTAGTCATAAACAGATACGATTAGTAGAAAAAATCAGGTGGATACTTATCTGGAGGATATGGTATTTCCAGAATGAAAAAGTAAGAGATCTCGAATAATCCTAATAATACCTAGTAAATGATCTTTAGATTTACGTAAAATATTGTAGTGCAAAACATTTTACTCCTCACATTGAAAAAAATGCTCCTAATGATAATTTGTTGGATGGTTTCTAAATGGCTATACCCAGAATACCGAAGACCTAGAGACTTCAGCTGCTATAATAACAATAGAAAATAAGCAAGAGTAATGTCCGACAGTCCTACGTTCTGTGGTTTTTTCGCTTAAAATATTTCAGTTATTATTATATTTGCAGAGTTGGCATTCTTCCAAATCCATGACCTACCGCAACGGGGCGGGAAGTTTTTTCATAGCAGGGAGACCGAACAAACACAATAATTTAGAAGTTGAAATGTAGGACGACGAAACTGTCTAAATACTGATATTACGTATCTGTGTAAAACCGCCGTGAAAAATATACGGAGCCACAAATAACGTAGGATGAATTGCGCCCTCGCACTTTGTTATCAAAATATACCGAATATGCTCGTGCATACATTTCGTGGTGTCGCTAGTTTTTAGCTCTCGTAACTAAGATAAGTTGATGTACTTTATAAAATTACGGCGACATTTTGTACACACCGCTCCTCTGTGGCACGGCATTGAGAAAATTATGAAAAATAATGTTGGGTCCGTCGTATTTCCAACAAAATTCTTACTAATAACAGCAGCCTACTTAGACTGAAGTACCGAAGCCGGCAATTTACACTATAAAACGTTATTTTCCAAACGTTCATTGTTTAAGTAATTTTGAAATAAAATTAATTAATGCATTACAACAACCAGAGTAAGCAATTGGAAGTATAAGTAGAAATGGTTAATCTCCTACAACAAAACAGAATGATACAAAATCTGAAATGACATTTTTATCATACCTGATTAGTAAGTAGGTCAATGGCGGCCTTGGTGGTCTAATGGTTAGCGCATTTGCCTTTACATCCGAGGGACGCGGGATCGAACCTGGCCAAGGTCGGCGAGATTTTTCTAGCGGGGAAAAATCTGAAAATGCGCCTTCTGTCGGATAAGAAGTAAAGCTGTAGGTCCCGTGCCACTACGATGTGTGACACGTTAAAAATCACTACTGGAGTTGGAATTACCCCAGATAGGCAAAATTCTTAGTTGGGATATACAATAGGCCAAATGTGGCCTAAGTGCATAGAGATGCTTGGAAAACCGCGTCCTAGATCTCGCTCTTTCAAAGCAAGCAAGCAAATAGGTCAATACGTCATTGTTTTCTTAACAGTAAGTGAGACTTTACATTGTAGTGCCCGTTGCCATGCCAAACTTAACGTAATTATTCAATTCAACCCAAGCGTAAAAAAGTAAATTCCAATAATAAATCTCGAACATTATTAACTTTATGTGCAACAGAACAGAACTTTACACTCATATTATTGGTTACTTGTTAGATGTTCTTTGAAGAACTTAAATATCACCATGGAAATAGATGACGATTTAGAAGAAGCAACTAACTATTTTACTAGATCCCGCTTGGAACGCCATTCTACAAGAACGAAGGAAGAAGAACAGAACATACCAATGGAAATAAGGGAGCTGGTAACCGAAAAACGGAGGGCAAGGGCCAGATGGCAGTATAGCCGTAATCCTAGAGGTAAAATCATTTACAATCGCCTCAACAATAACTTAAAATCTAAACTAAAAGAAATTATAAATTAAACCGTCCAAAGATATGTAGAACATTTATCACTTAAAGACAACTCTATATAGGAAGCTACGAAACGATTTAAACGTCCAGTACCTGCAGTTTCCCCGATCCAAAAATCGGATGGCAGTCGGGCGAGATCTGATAATGAAAAAGTCGAAGTGTATGCCCAGCATTTTACTTAAGTCTTCCAACCGCATACAGACGAGCCAAACAGAGAAATCGAGGAATTTTTAAAGGCACCTTTTCTGTTAGCTCCACCAATCGCTAATTTTACAAAAAGAGAAACTGAGGATGAAGTAAAAAACTCAAACAAGAAAAAAGCTTCTGAATATGAATTACAGTCTTATCCGAACTACCAGAGATTAGAATATTATTTACAAAAAGGTTATTCAACTCTATACTCAGATTATCTCATTGGCCTACGAAATTTAAATACCTTATTCTAATTCTAAAAGCAGGGAAACCACCCACGAAAGTATCAACCTACCGACCGATGAGTCTTTTATCAGTGACACTACTACTAGAAAGATTACCATTTAAACGGTTAAACGAAAATAACTTAATAGAGGATTGGTTACCAAACCATCAGTTTGATTTTAGAAATAGTCACTCGACCATCCAACAATGTCATCGTATCACAGATACGATATATAAAACATTTGAAGAAAAAAGTTCTGCTCGGTAGTCTTTCTGGATATACAGATGGCATTCTACAAAAGTTGGCACAGAAAAATCAAATAGAATCTCCCATATCACTATTATCAATTACTAAGGTCATACTTATCGTTTCGATTCTATCAAGTCAAATATGGTGTGGAACTGTCAGGAATGAATCCTATCGGGGGTTCCACAGGGTAGCGTACTGGGTCTCATAATATATTTAATATACACAGGAGATCTACCTGTAACTCCATATACTACAACTGGAACCTTCGCGGACGGTACATCAATCCTGATAACCAATGAAGGAATAGGAATCGCTACACAACAATTACGAGATCACCTAAATCTTCTACAATACTGGCTACGCCTATGGAGGATAAAAGTAAATGATAGCAAATCCTCCCAAGTTACGTTTACACTCAGAAAGGAGCAACATCAAGCAATTTTCATCAATAATGTCGTAATTCCTCATGTCCAAGAAGCATGTTATTTCGGAATGCATTTGGAGAGCAGATTGGCGTGGAGACTACACACACCAAAGAAAAGAAAGGAAATGGACATCAAGATAAAAAAAGATGTTTTGGTTGATAGGCAGAAAATTTACGTTGTCTCTGGAAAATAAAATCTTATATTATAAAATTATTATCAACCCTATTTGGACATACGGTCTCGAATTGTAGGGTTGTTCGAGTCTGTCAAATCTAAACATAATACAAAGGATTCAGTCCAAAGTCTTACGACAAATAGCAGACGCATCATGGTTTGTGAATAATCTTACCCTCCACACTGACCTAAAAGTCCCGTTCAGGATAGAAGGAATCCAGATCCACCAACCAGCAGCTTAATATCAACAACGCCTGGAAGGTTTGGGTCACCCATCCAAGTAGGCAATGCGTGGATCGTTCCTTAACACTGAATACTGTTTGACCAGTAATCGCGCTTGTCCGCCACGCTGCTTCCAGCTTCTCCGTTAGTAATCGTAAACGAACGTCGCTTCCATTTTACCGATCTGGTATTGTCACTATTATTACAGCATTTTTATTTTCATTTTCATTGACATTTTACATAATTCATCTTTCCTACAAACGCCAGAAATGTCCATTATCATAACGATCCGAAAAAATAAAGTTCAAGTGGAGAACAGCAAAATTGAAATGATCATTGTTCAATTTACCTGCATTAACAAATGTATATCATCAGGAGCCTCGATGAGGAATTTATCTATATCTCCTCTTGTAAATATAATAATTTTTGAGTTTATAACCATCGACTTTTAGTTTCAAGAAAGCTTTTACTTGCGATTGTTTGGAGATATATTGATTATCGTTAATAGACAGGTGCTTTTTAACATGGAATATTCATTTCATAAACTACAATGAAATTAAAAATAAGCAAGCAGTACTTTTTCTGTAATACTGCCTGTATTCTTTTCATGGCACAATTCTTTAAAAAACTTCCATGGGACCGTATACCTTCAATTTCACAGGCAGCAAATTAGAAGAGACAACTTTAGCGACTTCCTCTATTTCTTTACAAATTTAATTATCCATTTTTTTAACATAAAAACGCAAAACCCTTACGCCCT
Organism: Limonius californicus; assembly: GCA_014611495.1. Taxonomy (NCBI): domain Eukaryota; kingdom Metazoa; phylum Arthropoda; class Insecta; order Coleoptera; family Elateridae; genus Limonius; species Limonius californicus. Next base: position 9,050 of record JABXWE010039092.1, read on the forward strand.
TATTAATCTAATTTCGTTGTAATTCTTTACACAATCATAGATATCTTTTATTGCGTTTTAGCCAAGGAAAGTAGTACTTCATTTAATCAGAAAAATTATTATAAATGACAATGACAATGACTCTTACTACCCTTCGCACATAAAAAATTATTAACTATCTCATAAAAGGATTAAATGAAATAGAATATGTTGCCAGAGCTGCCGAAAACAATTTTCTAATTATCAAAACAAACGTGTATTGTTTCTAAATGTCAAAGATTAACAAAATAGAAGTACAGCTTTAGATTTAATGTCAACAATATCATAAATTTTTTTCTATGTACAAAAAACTATCAGACGTAAATAATTTCAATACCTGAAACTACCAACATGAAATTAATAACACTCGCAACAGCTCACGATCTGTTTCAGTCGTCCGAAGCGTTAAAACCCCTAGCAGTAAGTTTTCAAACGGTTTCTGCTTAAACCTGTTGTAATTGAAATCTCGCATATATCTAGCTAAGCCTCTACGTAATAATGTATAACACTTAAATAAGTTGTGGTTGAATCTTGTTTCAATATTTTAAAAGTGCGGTTACACGATACCAGGAACTCATACAAGTTGTTAAAACCGATCACTGAAAGTAGTCATTTCGCAGATTAATAGAATTCAGACGACATTGCATTAATTCATCCAAGTAATTAAGACAGAGTGCAAGTGCTTTCCTACGTTTAAGGATCGGTTATACGGTGCCAGCCACTCTTACGAGTTGCTAAAAGCGAGTACTAAAGGCAAACATGTCGCAGATTAGTGCAATTCAGACGTTCCATTAGTTCGTTCAAGTAATTTAAACCGAGTGCAAGTATTTCCCTACGTGTAAGGATCAGTTACAAGGTACCAGTAACTTGTATGAGATGCTAAAACCGATCACCAAAAGCAATCATTTCGCAGATTAGTAAGATTTAGACGACGTTCCATTAATTCGTTCAAGTAATTAAAACGGAGTGTAAGTGTTTTCCTATGTTTAAGGATCGGTTACAAGGTACCCGTAACAGGTACGAGTTACTAAAACCGATCACCGAAAGCAATCATTTCGGAGATTAGCAAAATTCAGACGACGTTCCATTAATCCGTTCAAGTAACTAAAACCGAGTGTAAGTGTTTTCCTATGTTTAAGAATCGGTTACAAGGTACCCGTAGCTGGTACGAGTTGCTAAAACCGATCACCGAAAGCAATCATTTCGCAGATTGGTAAAATTCAGACGACGTTCCATGAATCCGTTCAAGTAACTAAAACCGAGTGCAAGTGTTTTCCTATGTTTAAGAATCGGTTACAAGGTACCCGTAGCTGGTACGAGTTGCTAAAACCGATCACCGAAAGCAATCATTTCGCAGATTGGT
>JABXWE010039093.1:0-10090 GCA_014611495.1 Limonius californicus
TAAATATTGAAAGCTGATTTTGCTATGTGCCTATTCTTATTCTATCCTTCGGTTTATTTTAATCTTCTGATTGTCTTATTTGGTTTTATGATTTGCCCTAGTTATACTTGTAATGGGTAGAACCAGGTATAAATATGAACGGAGAAAAGTGACATCATCTGAGGTTTGCGGATGATATAGTTTTAATGGACAAAACAAAATTGACTAACCTACTAAGGGAAATAAATGAAGCATCAAGCAGAATAGGGCTAGAAGTAAACTTCCAAAGAACAAAGAATGCGCCAAACCAGGATGAAAAAAGAAGAAGAAAAACACATAACAATTGGGGATAACGAAGTAGAAAGGGTAAACAACCATAAATTCCTAGAACAAGCTATAAAAAACAGGGAAAGGAAATTAAGAGTTGGAAATAAAGGAAAAAATAAGATTAACGTGGACAGTGTTATGTTTTTAATAATTATTCTTGATAGTGAATGAACTATTTATTTAACATAACCTTCAAATGTACACACATCTTTACAGAACCACGTCCAGTCCTCAACTGCCGTCTACAGTGTGGTATTCTTTATACAATAGACAGAATATGGCAAAATAAGGGATGTAGTGGAACCTCTTCAACTGAAAACTGAACTATATAATCAATGCATTTTACCAGTGACAATATACGGAGCTAAGTCCCCACAAAGTCTATATTAAATAAATTATTATTATTAGAATTATATCATCAGCTTATTTGATGTGGTTTAGATATACTATATATTTACTTCATTAATATTTATACCGTTTCCTTCCGAACTGAGATCTTTAAAATATCTTCCAAGGTAAACAATTCCGAAGACATCGTGTTCGAGAAAAACCATAATATGAAAGTACTACGTGAGCGCTAAGTATCTACAACAAAAATAGTAGCTGTAAAATTTTAAGCACCTATAGATTTCAAATTTCATCAAAGTAGGTAACGTACATCCACATATGCATTTCCGCGGAAATTTTGTAAAAGGGTAGTTCTGGTAACATCCTTTGCGATTTTTTCATGCGCCTTCTTCTAAATGCCTTGCTCGGCACACTTTTTCATTCAAGTAAGGTGTGTCCTGCCTCGTTTTCTTTTCTCCCTGGGTAACCATTTTTATATCGTTTTTGGCCATCTCGTCTCGTTCATGCGCCTTATATGACCATGCCTAGCATCTCTTCTATTCTATCACATCTGTGGTTGTCTGTTGTATGTCAATTTTTATTTAATCTCCTCATTTGTCCTACGTTCCATTCTTGACATTATACAGCGTCTCCTTCCATAGTCCATCGCGATTGCTCTTATTAGAATTTTATTTCTCTACGACTATAATATAATGTATTCGTTACATATACCGTTTTAGTTGAAGAATGATAGATATTCTCCATTTCCGTTGGATTCTGTTCTCTATTTCAATGGGATTCTGTATCAGAATCCAACGATAAATTGCGGAACCGGAAGCTAGTGGGCGTGGTATGTTAGCGCTTGGGATCTCCCACTTGTTTTTGTAACTGTCAAAAACAATTTTAAATTTTCGTATACGTAAAACCAGTAAGAACTAAGTATGAATAATTCAGACAGCGAAAACGCTGAAATGTGTTCGCCACCAGAAATAACGGAAACCGCGAAAACGACGTGTATTAATTTACTGCCGAAGAAATCGCAGAAAAAGTACACAATGGTGTACACGGCGTAAAATGGTTGTGGCTAGTGAACCGACATACGTCCATCTAAAGCAAAATTTTTATTATACTGATTCGAATCAAAAATTGTAACTTCCTATGAAATAGTCGTAGAGAAGGTATGGTCTCCTACTCGTGTAAAATAGCTATTATTCACTCGGATGATTCTGTCACTCGCCTTCGGCTCGTGACAGAACTTTCATCCTTGTGAATGATAGCTGTCATTCTATACTCGTTGAAGAATATACTATTCTCTTACTTAAATGTCACACCGCGGATCCATCTGCAGTTATTGGTTCTACTACCGACTTATAGGTTTGCCTCTTAGTAGTTTTGTTAGTTCCTCGCTCCACCACAACGAATTTAGTCTATTAATGACTTGTCTTCATTGTCCGTCTCTTTTCTTTATATCACATATAAGTTATTTAGGAAATCAATATTTTGCCCGTTTGTGAACGAGTTTCCTAGGCAACAAGAATTGCAGTGCAAGATATGGACAAATATGAGTAACAGTAAAAACTGTCTTCCATATAAGCAGTGAAGTAAGCGACCAAGTTGCAAATTTTTAAGATGTAATACTTGGATTCGTTAACATATTTTTATTGTTTTCTGTTTGTCGTTTTTGCCAATGGACTGTGGACAAGACAATTTTAAATTATATTTATAAGCGAGTAATGTAAACTTGTTTGTGCATTTTTTGAAGGTTCTATTTAATCAGCTTTAGTTAAATCTAAGACAAAGTTCAATGCAACGGTTTTGCACAAATATTTATACCAAAAATTGCTCTATCTACATTTATCCCAATTAAAACTTTCACAATATTGTCCTAACTACATATAGGTAGACAATACCTTTCTTCTAAACATTGGACAATAACCATTTCCTCTACTAGCTTTAGAAAATATGAACAAACTGACACTAAATGTGTGACCTGGGAGCTGTATTTTCCTGAATTATTTTTGTATTCCCATTGATCTCCGTTAGATCTAATCTTAAATGTTGTGTATGAAATTCCTGCAGTCGTAAGGTTATTAGTTGTTATTGATATTCATACATTTATTGACAACCACCACGTGCAGGAGTAACCCACAGCTGGTTGGTGGAAAACATGTTTGTCTGGGATTTCTGGGATAATTGTCATCGCTCAGTACCTATAAATTCAAAGGATTTTATGATCAAGCCGATATTCTTCCACAGACGCCGATTTAGATTATCAGTGTATTTTCTACATCCACAATGAAAATTGTAATTATGTTTGCTCTTCTTTGTGGTGTTCTGTGTTGTGAAGCGGGGATGAGAGCCATGCATGGTATGTAGTAAACCAATTTGTTCATATTAAGCCTAAAAAACAGAATAATTATTCTTATCGGTAACAAAAGGTTTCATAATAGAAATTTGTGTAGTAGTTATAAATAATACTAGTTATTAATACGAGGGTAGTTTTTTAGTTATCGACGTAAGTATGAAGGAAACAAGTTAGAGAACAAGCAAAATTTTATTTTTCTTATTATTCGAACGGTATTCTATTAAAGACATGCCTTAAAAAATTTTTTTGATAACTGCAAAATACGACTCCATAGAGTTTTTCAAGTTCTCATTCGACAAAAACGACGCCCTCTCAAGTGGTTTTTGAGTTTTCGAAAGAGATAATACTCACAGGGGACGAGGTCGGGACTGTACGGTGGATGTTGTAATTCCTCAAAGCCGCATTCATCAATTGCTTCTTTAACGATTCGTGCTTTATGCACCCTGCAGTTGTTGTGCAGAAGCACAGTTTTCTGGGCAAAATTGTGAGGTCTTTTCTCGCGTGTAGTTGTTTTCAAATTGATTATTGTTTCTTTGTAGACATTCCCTGTTATTGTAGACCCTTTTGGCATATACTCAACCCTTAAAATCCCTTCAGCATCCCAGAAATCTGTGGCCATCACTTTTACCACTGAGAAATGCGTCTTAACCTTCTTAGATTGTGGAGAGCCCTTGTTTCGTCGTTGGGTCCCAGTGGTGTACCCAGGTATTATCCCCAGTTGCAATTTTAAAGAAGAAGTCCTCATCTTGGGACAAAGCTGCCAAATTATCATCGCAAATTTGTCGCCTACATAATTTTTGTTCAGAAGTGAGCAGCCTGAGAATTCACCGTGCTGACAACTTCTTCATTCACAAATCTTCATGAATGATTTTAAAAACAGATGTTTCTGGTATACCTGCTTCTCTTCCAATAACTGAAATTGTCACTCGGCGATCAGTCAACACCGAATCTTCAACTTTCTTTATGGCCTCCTGTGTTTGTGTTTCAAGAAGTCTTCCGCACTTTGGGTTATCCTGAATGGACTCCCTGCCCCATTTAAATTGTTTACGCCAAAATTTAGGTTGAAAATAGGACGGGCTATTTTCCCCATATACAACCACCATTCTCCCATGGATATTCTTTGGATAATTGCTTTCTTTTGATACACATTTTAAGACGCTTCTGTGTTCAAGTTTTAAATCACTCATTTTTGCACCTCTAACTCTATACAGAAATGACAAATCTTAATCTAGTTGTATCAAACTTGGAGGATACACTCTAAAATGTCATAGATACTTGACATAATAAAATGATCACTATAGCATTTTGTTTCCATAGCTAGGTAGATAACATAAAAAACTCCCCTAGTATGTATGACATTATATACAGTTGGAAATTAGTACCGTGCTATGATTAGATACATTGTGTTGCGTACAATTCGCCGTGCACATTTCGTCGACCACTATTCACTATAAATTTAAAAATACAGAAGATATCTTCCTGTTCTTTTAATGTAAAGCAACATGTACAGATATTATTATTAGGAGTATAAGAAAATTCAGTTGAAGTATTTACCTCGCAATGTGAAGAAGTATACTTTGTATAAAACCAAGATTATCTTCTTGTTCCTAAACCCGAACCGTTTTATAGAAAAATTTTTTACTTCTCGGGCTTTAGTTCTTCCGAGTAGTTAAATAAGCTTCTTGTGCCGAATTGTTGTAAATGATTACCAGTTGAGATTGCCGATACGATCATGTAAAAACTGATTACTTTTAATTTGGTTTTTCGTAGGTATCTATATTAATAATTGTTAATTGAGCTGTATCGGTTTTAGGTTTTCAATTACTTCTACGTTATATTTTATTGTGATATAAGTTTTCAGCACAGCTATGTTTTTGTTGAAAGGAAAACTATACAAAATTTGAGATATTTTGCTTACGGGTGATTTTACTAATATTTTTTATCCAAACAAAATTTGCCAAGCGTTAGACTTTAGAGCGAAGCACATAAATTTAATTGTTTTGTAAACAATCATTCACAGTTCCTTATACAACCTCATAAGTGTGGTTAGTTGCTGCCCTTCTTAACGAGGATGGTTCATCAATTGTTGTCCCTAGTATAGAAGGCACTGACCGGCAACTAAATATTTTTTTGAAGTTGGAACCTTGTAGTAGGGGTGTATAGTGATGCCTGCAGTGCTTAGAGATACTTGGAAACCACGTCCTAGATCTCGCTCAATCAAAATACAATACAATATAATATTCCTGTGGTCTTGGTGAATTTTGTTGAGATGGAATAATTCGAGATAAGGACTGTGATAAAATACTTTTTTGAGAAGGGTTTATCATGCTGGCTCACCAAAAACTGTTATCACTCAAGAAAATATTGATTTGGTCCATGATATGGTACGGAGTGATAGGAGAATCAGGGTCAAATATATTTCTAAGACATGTGGCTTCTCCATTGGAAACGTTGAGAAAATGTACAGGAGCAATTGGGTCTGAAAAAATTCTGCGCACGATGGATTCCAAAAATGTTGTCACCTGATCAGAAATAGGCCATGTTTTTCACTGCTGCGAGCAATTTAAGATTATAGTACACAGATTTGGATGGGCTTTTGGAAAGATGCGCAACTATAGATGAAACTTGGGCTCATCACTTTGATCCAGAGTAAAGACGGCAGAGTATGGAATGGCGGCATCGTGGTTACCCGAACCCCCAAAGGTTTCGTGGCACTTCATCGTCAAGAAAGATAATGGCAACAGTGTTTCGGGATTCTGAGCAAATTTTTCTTATTGATTATTTACCACATTGTCACACAATAAAGGAAGACTATGATGCAAAATTCATACAAAAGTTCGTGAGGCTATAAATCAAAAAAAGGCGTGGAAAATCCACCAAGACAATGCTCCCGCTCACAAGAACTGTTTTTTTATGGCTGCTATCCACAATGCTGGATTTTAATTTTTAGAACAACCCCCATATCCGCCAGATCTGCTTCCTAGTGCCTGTCACCTGTTCCCCAAATTAAAAGAACATCTTCGGAGAACTCATTTTTCGGATAATGAAGAGGTGATGGCTGCTGTAAATTAATGATTTGTACAGCAAGACTAAGAGTTTTTATCTAAAGGCATTCAAGCTCAGCACCATCGTTATACTAAGTGTGTTAACATTTTAGAGGATTATGTTGAGAAATAAATTGTTTCAAATGTGTAAGTCATTTGTTTCTATATCAGGAACAATAAATGATGAACTACCCTCGTACATGAAGAGAATCCTTAAAAAAACCGAACACCGTATCGTTTGTATATGCAATTATTTGACTATCCAAGTTTAACATTACGTAATAGTTGTAAAAAGGTCTTCTTCTCCTTTTCTGCCGTAGACAGTTTGCCGGTCTTGAACTATTTTCTGTATATGGACTCTATTTCTTCCTAGGTCGATTTATACTCTTTCGTCCAGTCGGTAATCTGTCTCTTGCGATTTTGACCAATCTTTGATTGTTCATTCTTGATATATGCTCATTCCAATATTTTCTTGCTTTTATGCACTCCCTCATGGGAGTAATGTTACATCTCTGACGTATGTTTTCTTCAGAGATTCTGCCTTTTCCTGTTTTGTTGACTGTTCTTCTAAGTACTTTCATTTTGCTCACCTATACTATCCGTTTTGTGTAGGGTGTGTCTGGTCTAGTTTCTGCCAAGAATGTCATTGTGGGTCTTATCACACTTTTGTGAAGGTTTACCTACGTCTCAATACTGAAGCAGTTCCAAATTAAGTCATTGAGTCAGCCTGAAATTCTCTTGGTTTTGTTGAATTGTTCTCTAACTTCCCTCTTTAGAAATCCACACACGTGTTCCACAGTTTAACCATCATTGACTGACTTGCATCTTATCGACTGATTTGAGATTACCATCGTGTTTGTTTCATCTGTAGATTTCACCATGTTTTACGTGGTTCACTAAACTGTAAGAAGGTGAAGATATCGTGTGCTTTACAGTTATTGTTTTAATACCTCAGCTTCAACAAAATATATAACATTTTTCCAGGACTTTCCTATATTTTTAATAATGAACGCTGTACAGATTACATACAGAAAATAGGAACAGGCAAATATCTTTTACAGTTTTGAGTCAAAACTTCTCGAGAATGGAAGCTTAGATTAGATATAAAATTACCTGCGAAGTGATAGGTAACTTACATAACCTTACTGAAAAGACAGCCTTCTCTTTGCACTGCTGGGCAACCGCCTCAACTCTTCCACGTGCTGCTCTTTCGAATTCGAAGGAGAGAAATTCTAAAGAAATTTTTAGGCACTTCGCTGTTGCCAACCGGATTAGGTATTTGTGTGTTGTGTATTGCAGCCCTAAATTTTTATATCCTCCCGTTTCCAAACCACCACACACTATAGGACACTAAATTATAAATTTTAGGAAATTTATGGAAGGTTCATGAAGTAAGCATAAATTGAAACAGTTATCTAGATCTTCAAGCCTTTTATTGCATGTCACTGTTTTATTAAAATGATTAAACCAAACATAGAAAACATTTTTCTGTAATTACAAAAATTTTGCTTGTTACATATTAGGAGTTATTATATTTTAAATATTTTTGTTACGTACCATCATGATTATAATGCCTAAAGGTTTTACAGGGATTAATGTTGAAGAGAATTAATGGTTTTTTAGTAAATATTTTCAATCATAAATTTTCTCCTTTTCGTTTAAATATCGTAAGATGCCATCGGTTTTGATTGAAATCAAAAAATGCTTTTCTTATTTTTTCTTCCTAGTAGATGTAAAGTAAGATTTATTTAACTCATTTTTGTTTAAGTGTAATTTATTGTGCTCACTACTAACTAAGCATGGTATAATTTGCATTAAATTAAAGTTCAAAATTTGTACTGCTTCTTTGGTTTCCTTTTTTTCCTTTTCGATGGCAGGTTGATTCGAAATTAGTTGGGAAGGTTTCTATAATACTATTTCATTGTGATTCTTAAAGCAAGAATATTCTGTTTAGTTAGTCCTATGACATGAGTTAACAGATTTATGATTCATGGCTCTCTTTTTATTGGGATATTTATGATTTTATTACGACCAATAATAATTAGTGAATATTTTAGTATTGTTCCTCCTGTCGTATTTCGGTAATATTATTTGAAAATAACCATTAATTTTGTTCAAGTTTAGAGAGTGAATTATTTGTCTGTTTTTTTCTACCGAACCTGTTCTTGTTTCAGGATCTGCTAGTGATTTTGCGGAGCAATCTTCCGCATCTTCTGTCTACGATAGTAGCAGTAGTGGCTTTGGCAGATACGGTAGAAAGTGCAGCTTTAGCGGTACCAATCATGAATGTTGCCGCTGCCACTACAGCACCAGTACGGAAGGTGTCGTCTGCGTTAGTGGCAATCCCATCGAATGCCGCGGCTGTACCTGCGACCGACGGTAGAAAATAAGGAAATTTAATTATATTAACAGTTTACAGACGTAAATGTCTTAGAAATACAATGTATTTTTAAATTTTAAATCCTGGTTTAATAAATTTGATGTGAAAGAAAGTGCTTATTATTAATTTTTAGTATAGATTTACCTAACAATTATACCACTAAACAGGATAACAAAAATCTATATGAAATAAATCAATAAAACTACCCGTTTGTAACGCTTGTCTACGTCTTAAGATTCCTAATCTTCATTCTGACTGATCTTCCCATTTTCCTTCTGCAAGTTCAATTCCATCTCGCTAGTTTCCTCTCCGTCTTCATTGGCTTATTCTTTTTTCACCATAATCATCTTTGGCAGTCATCGCTATTTATACCAATATATTATCATGGTTAAGGGAGGCCTGTGTCCAGATGTGGATGTAAGTGGGCTGATTGATGATGATGATGATTATTATCCATCCTATTTATATGCTCTGCCGAGGTTTTGTTCTAAATAATCTTACTACATATTGGATCGCACACGTCCCGCTTTTGTACCATCTCTTCGGCGGTCGTTCTTGGGGTCGTTTGGATTTGGGTTTCTATGTCATCGCTATCATGGTTAAAGGAGACCTTTGTGCGGCAGTAGACGCAAATGGCTTGATTGGTGATGATGAAGATTATCATGTATTTTGTTTTCTTTCCACTGGCGATGTCTTGTTGTTACTTACCTTACTACATCTGGGACCTTCCAGATTTCTCTTAAGCTTTCATTCCTTACACTATTTCAAGAGCCAGACCCGATATCGTTCTTAGTGTTTCCAACCCCGTGGCCCTCATAACGTTTTTGGTTTTTGCGGTTTCAGCTATATTTTCTGCAGCATAAGTTAAAATTGGTCTCATGCAGGATTTATAAATACGGAAGAAAGCCAGATGTGATTGCAGCTTTAGTTGCTTGTGTTTGTATCTCTTGGTTTAGGTTTCTGTTACTGGACGTGTTCACATCAAGGTAAATAAACTTCATGACCTGTTTAATTGTTTTCTTGTCAATAGCCGGTTTGTAACGCAGAAAGAGATATAGGCATTGTCTGCGTTACTTCTGTATGTATGTTTATATTGCGTTATTGTTTTAAACTTGAACAGTATTCGTTAAATTTTTCTTGAAATGAGCTTTCAAATGATGTGTCACTTGGCATACCCTTACATTTGGCAAAAAAAGTATTAAAGTAAAATCCAAATTTAAACAGAGTACATCGAGCTGACATCACATGCCGGCATAGCGGAGTTGCGCTGATATAGTCGATTCAGATACTTTTAAATGCGGTATTTCGCGTTTATACAACCCCGATTAAACTCGTAGATAAGGAGATGTAGCAGATGTTTGCTTCTGTTGACCTGAATCTTCATAAGCTGGCGTAAGAAAATCTATTTTAAATAAAGGAAAATAGCAAACTGAATATTGATTCTGATAGGAGAAAACAAGAGCTACTACACTTAGTGGCAGGTAATATCTGCTGAAACAAATGATGCCTTAATAAAATCGGCACGCGCTATCTGGACAACCCAATAATAAGACGATGACGTGGTTTAGTGAGATAGTAGCTTTAGCCTCACTTTAAAGTATTTAACGTAGAAGGAAAAATCAATTACGCTTAATTGCAATAAGTTGTATAATATTATTCTTTTTCTAT
>JABXWE010039099.1:0-11782 GCA_014611495.1 Limonius californicus
ATTAGATGCTGATTAATATGAAATCGTAAGTAAAAGTACACGAAAATACAAATTTGTAAGCTTTTCACCTTCTTTATATTCACCTTCATTAAAATGCTCCTCAATTTCAGTTGTTACAATTATCGAAATTCATTCTTGTCTAGGCAAACTTGTAACTCCAATAATCTAGAGCTATATTTAATTCATCTGCATATTTAACAAATCCAATAGATTGGGCTTCAGTATAACCTACTTTAATACTTAGTTGAACTTAAAAAGTACCTCGGTCATAATGAAATGTGATGCTATTATGTAAATATACAAAGTCGTTCAACAGTACGAGAACGGACAACTGTTCTAAATAATAAAAAAATAAATACCAAATTAAGCATACGCGTGCATAAACGCACATTTTAAAATATTTTTAAACAACGTGTATATTGTTACGCTTTTTAATTGCTCGTCAAAGTAGTGAAGGTCTAATTTCCACAGTGTCTACGTTGTTGAATAGTTTAGAAGAATATTTAATGAAATCTATTACTGTGCCCTCTTGTAATTAATTGTCACAATTAGATCAAATCTATTGGTTGTTATTGGCCGCTAAAGCTAGGTGATCACTTAACACACAACACGACATATTATTCAGAGTGATAGCTATGTGCGAAATGCCTACTCAATCTTCTTAAATAGTATATTATTTTAGAGTTTGACGGCCCACTAAATTGGATATGGGTTAATAATATAACACAACAAATGTATACATTTTGATCCAATTCTTAATGTTTTGTATACGATTATCCACCTACAAATGGGTTTAATACAATAAAATAATTTTCAGCTATGTAATAGCTCGTGCTTAATAAATTTTTGCTGAATGGGACACCCTGTAGATTGTTACACTATCTCTACCTATATTTTAACAATGTTTTAGTTTCTTTTTAAAACATAGTTGCACTTTTAAATGGTGGAATATGCATTTTAAGTAATGTAACTACCTTTCCTAGGTAGAACGGGAATTTTACTTATCAACGGATAGGAGGTGCATTGAAAGGCTTAAGGGAAGGAAAGAAGCGCAGTTCAATCTTAACAGATTTGCCGCACATACCCAATTGCATACACAAGTAACACTAATTTTTTTTAGGAATTCATAGTTTCGTGCATAACTGATAATCTTGATAATCACTTTTTAGTTTTTCGTTTATAGAACGATTTAAAACGACAAGTATGTGTTTTGTTAGAACAACAAATAATACCGACCGGCACATTCGAAGAAAATTAACAGTTTTAATAGACTGTAGAACATAATTTCCGTCACAGTTCTGTTAGATCTATGAAACAGAAAGATAACATCAAAAATAATATTCTTAACATATTTAATATTCGATATAATAATTAAATATATATGCATTTGACTCCCAGTATTGTAGGTTTTTCTCCGAATATATCTAAATTACTCAAAAATGAATAGGGATATTCCAGTGTAACGCAATACCAGTTGCATTTATAATTAAAAAAACCACCAAAACAACAAAATGTATTTTTAGTAATGAACATGGCAATTACAACAAAGGTACGTTTAAAGAAGAAATTTAACAATATTATAATGAAAATCGTTATAGTCTCCTTTCACTTAACTTCAATTTATTAAATTCTAATACCGTTTGGCACCTCCTCTGGCAGTAATAACTGCTTTGCACGTTGCTGGCATACTCGCAATGCAACTATCAATATGTTCTAGTGGAATCTGATGCCACGGTACCGGCAATACATCCCTCAGCTGTTGCACAGTAGTAGACCTTGGATTATAATGATCCAGCTGTCTCTGCAGAAGGTGCCATGCATGCTCTATGGGGTTGAAATTTGGATATGGCGGAGGAAGAACAAGATGGTTTATTTTCTCATATTGTAGCACCTTTAAAACATCCTAAGCACCATGCGGTCTACGATGTCTTCAAGAAAAACGAAACATTCTCATCTAACAGCGTTGCGACGGTTCAGAGCATGGTCCATAATGATGGCACAACGTTGGCCTGTGAGTATGCCATTAAAGATATAGAGGCCAGTACGCCACCCTAAAGAAATTACAGCCCATACCATAAGCACCAGCACCAAAGGAAAAGACTAATTGGTTATAATGACGTAAGGTACAATGTCCGACACTACGATACACTATTTGACGCCTGCTATCATTGCTGAGACAATATCTAGACAATTCCGAAAACAGTACATCATCCCACGGTATCGATTCTTGAAGCCTACGTCTTGCCATTCCACCCGGTGTCTTCGTAGAGCCACAGTTCTTGCAGGGCATCTCAGGGAGCGGTATGACGTAACTCCTACTTCAAACAATCGGTTTCCCACAGTTTGGTCTGAAACTGGATATCCTGTGGCATTCTGGAGGATTTGCTGTAGATGTAGAGTAGTTGAAAAGGGGTGCATTCTTGCATTAATTACCAGAAGTCGATCCTCACGAGGCGTTGTGATGCCAAAAGGTCTACTTCCAGGCCTTCTTGCAGTCGTACCTGTTTCTCTAAGGCGCGAAAGGGCACGTGAAATTACGCTCTGCGTGGTTCCTAACATATCAGCAATGTTGACCTGGCGATCTCCTTTTTGGTGCATAGCAACCGCTAAATGTCGTTGCTCTATTATAAAATAGCTTCTCTTCATTATTGTTTATTATTAAAAACACAAATGTAACACACGAATAAAAACAGTGAACAAAAAAGGTATAGAAACACATATATGCTTTATATTATATTATCTCTATTTATTTTTGAGTATTTTATTAAGCTATGCAGCAATTCTGATAACAGTATCATCATAGAGATGATCTCTCGAAATACTGATTATTCCATGTTTGCAACATCGCATACGTTAAAGTTTTTGAAATGATCAAATGTGCATCTACGAGGTGTGTCCCAAAAGTAATGAGAATGATTTTTTACGCTACCCATAAAGCCTGCTTGAGGAAAGCGGAGATGAAGGTTGTTGCGGGGGCATCGCAAGTGTACGGCCGGACCAACCTTTGCTGATCCTTAGCCTTTAAAGTGAACCCTTGTTTTACACTCTCGTCATGAATAAAAATGCAAAGGAGCGTCGGTTTAACCAATAGGCCCTGGGGCGTTTGAGGATAAGGGATTTGCGAGTGCGTCTTCATATTGCAAAAACGTGAATCCTCCACCGTAACAATTCGCCGTCATACACTAATGGCTGTAAGGGTTCTTTTGACACTGCAGAACATCATTATTCTTCCTTACCCATCCCACAGCCCTGATTTGGTACCGCGTGACTTCACAAAATCTAAACTCACATGAAGAAGCACCATTTTGGTATTGTTGTAAACGTCCAGTCGCCCGCGACGAAGGCTCTGGAACAGCCTCTCACATGGAACCTTCCAGCACTGCTACAGGAAATAGCAGCGTCGCTGGAATCGTTGTGTTCATTCCCAGGGAACTTACTTTGAAGGTGGCCGAGCCTAATTGTTTGATCTTGGTTCAAATGATTTTTTTGGAAATCATTTTCATTACTTTTGGTATGCATCTTATACTGTAAAACACCCTATATAAAAATATACCAAGCGAATCCAATTAAATCTACCTCTTTCATATCTTCTAAGGTTATGAAACAATGATGGACTTTATTCTGCCAATCGCATAGTAATTATTGATGTTTTAATTCTACTCTTGCATAATTAAACAAAAATAATAACTAAAGTATTATAATGTTGTTTAGAACTACTGTCGACACCTAATAATTTAAAGTGTTCTATTTATAAAAACAACTAAAAGCGAATTAGTAGGCCAGCCAACTTTTAATTCGGTGGTAAAATTTTACAGCATTTGCGGTTATTTTTAAGCGAGTAGCTTGTAAATAAGGAAATAGTTGAACGTATACATTCAGAAACAGACGGATTGACTGACAAAATGATTGACCTTTGTTGGCTATTTCAAGAGTTTGGATTTAAAAATGCAATATCTCAAATTCCAAAGACTACTTGCCAGGCTATTTCCCATTTAATACTTTATAAATAGATTGAATTCATTCTAATCAAAAATTGGTCAAAATTATAGTACAGCCTTTTCAAGTTACGAGCAATGTTACTGGAATGTCTTGTGATAGTAGGAATGCATATGTAATGAAGCCGAAGGTCCCTTAAGTGGGAGTTTCCTAAAGGCAATGTTAATAGTTAAAGTTAGCCCAGCGGTCATTTTCAAGTTCTAAGAGCTGTCCGTAGGAGAAACTAAGTGGCCTAAACTTCGACTTAACTAAGCATAAAGAAACTGTGCAGTGTGAAATAAAATGAAGGCGACTTCTATCACATCTCAGCCATTGTTGTCGAAAATGCTTGAGTGCGTGCCAAAAACTTTCAGAAAGCGATTACTACAAAATTACTATGCAAGTAACGGTAATGCTGCAGATTAATCTTTTACGCAACCTATGGATTGCAAGGCACAGTGGTAGTTTAAGTCGAGAAAAGCAGGCAAACAAATACAATTTTGCCACACCAAACTTTGATGTGTTTCTAGTTTACAAAAATAAAAATTAATTTAAAAATACCCTCTAATATTAAATGTATATTTAGTGATTGTCATTTAATTACTAAATATCAATTATAATTTTTGTAAAATGTAAACTAGAATATCATAACTAATTAAGTGTGATTCTTTAACTGAGACTCGAGCATCGTTAAAAGTAAACTAAAAATACATACGATCTTGATATCAATCCGACGCAATTAAAATCGTCTTCTGACGGTATTATTTAATAATATACCTTACAATTTATTAAGTTTCGATCTTTCAGGTGACGTTTTGAGGGATTCTCAAGTAAAGGTTCACATCTTTTGTATGAAGTCTCTAAGCTCGTATGATATGCTTAAGGAGAAGCTCAACAGAATGGCTTACACAGCTTATCACAGCATTCACAGCTTTCCCGCTTCAACGGTGAGACATTCGCGGAATGAGGCACTCGTTATTCCATTATGATTCAAATTCACCGGAGTTTAAATACACTGAAGTCGGCTTAGTCTTTGAAAGAGAAGCTTTTAAGGAAGCCCGAAACGTAAAATGTATATTAGAAGTTATTATTAATGAAGAGCGGATTTCTACTTCAGAAAGTTTTGAAAACGACACTTTGATTTATGCAGATACCTGAATTACCACCTTATCAAGAAGATTCAGGGTAACCGTGAAAGACGCACCCTACCACATAATATAAACAATAATCAATGAACATAAATATTATGTTTCGGAGTAAAGCTGAGCCGCCAAACCCTAGAGGTAGAATGAACAAAGCCCTTTATTAAGTACATTAATTGTTGTGGCCAACTTTTGTATAATACATAGCCTTTTGTTATAATGCCGAACCTCATAGTGATAATTTGAATATGCAGCTGTAAATATAGATATAAGTGCAATACAAATGCAAACGAATCCCAGGGAGTAAACATTATTTGCTTGCGCGCTTTGTTAGGAAGTTGCAGTATATCTAAGTACATACATAACAAACCATCGTTGTGGCTGAAGATGCGGTTGGATTATCTAGACGGAAAAATAATTGTAGAAAACCCTGAATTGAAAATAATGAAACAAAAAAAGCGATTATACTCGTTACTTGATGGCGGTTAGAATCTCTACTCGTGTAAAGAACCACTTCACCAACTATGTACTTACCTGTATTGCTCATATTCCATAGCAGGAAGTTTGTATTCTCGTATATAATTGCAAAAATGGAATTGAATATTATAGCCCATACCATACGAAATTGTTTTAAATACAATCCAGGTGTTATCTCTTAAGCTTTAGTTATCAGCAAATCCACATATGATGATTACGTAATCTTTATTCGTTTTGATGCACCACCTTTACCAATTCATGAAACCTATCGGAGAAAAACGTTTTCCGTTGCTTACAAAGCCGTTTAAGCAGGACGTTCTTTTACAGTCTTAAAGTGGAATGTAAAAACCTGCTAGTTGCTATTTGAGTGACTCAAACTGAGGATAATCACATGGACCAAAATTACTCAAAAAGTAAGTTGGTTAACCCACAAGCACCTACCATTTATTTTCAGTGTAACAATACTATCCAACATTCCCAAAATCCTTTCCTACAGTTTTTTCGTTAAATAATTTGAAACTAGTTAATTGATTTTTATGCAACAAAACAGTAAATCTACACTATAAGCTCAAATGTTATTCAAACATTTCTACTAATTGCCTTTAGGGCTAAGTTTTACAGCACACTGATTGGAAACTGATTTTATACACGTATATCTATATAATGTAGTTGTCTTTCTATCCTTATTATTCATAAATTGCCATATCAAAAATGACGCAGATGCTGAACTGCAAATTTTCATCAGTGCAATTATGACAGCGATTGTAAAACGCACGTAATCGCTAATTAAATGAATGCCAAGTGCCAAAAAATTGTAGTATTTGATAATTATTTCACACAATTGTCATAAATACAACACGAAAATATACAATGGCCATTTTCTTCATCTGCTAGAGGTAAAGGTCAAAACCTTGCACCATGCAGGGTACTTTGCATTTCTATTCATTCAATTTTATGTATAAAGTCATATCTACAACAATAATATGTTGCATTATGGAATTAAATAGGTATAAATATAATACTTACCTATACAACAGATTCTAGATCATTTACTCCCCACCGCTTGCTCCCCAACCGTTCCTCGGCAGCCAACATGCTCGCAGTACTATAACAATAGCTACAATAATGCAGAAAAATAAGATTATTTTGTTTGACATCTTCGTTCATAAAATAATGCGTCACATCTTGTGCTTTATAATTAACGCATTGACTTTTATTGTAAGACACCCTAGGTCTAAGGAGAGTATTAATTAATCTATAAAAAAAATATTTGAGATTTTAAGGAAATTTATACACCAAGGACACAAAATATTATTAAAATGTTTCCATACGAGTCTGCCTATGAATATGTAGTGGTGGATATTATGGAAACAGCTGGTCCGATTTCAAAACACAAAGGTTTATTAAAAATGTATTCAGTTCATCAAATTTAGAACCCCGTTGCATACCGGATTAACAGCTAACTGTAATACCATTAAAACTAAGGACATGTAAAAATATATTATCTTCTTTTTCGTGTACCTTATCCGCTCAGCGGACGTTGGCCATCATCATAGCCATCGAGACTGTGTTTGCAGCCGCTGGAAATAGTTCATTCGACGTTTTCCCACGTAGGTTTTCCAGCCAGGATATTCTTCGTCTACCTTGTCCTCTTTTACTGTTTATTTTCCCCTGAATGATTAGTTGAAGTATAGCATATTATTCATTACGCATGATGTGTCCTAGATATGTGAGTTTCCTTATTTTAATGATCTTCATCAGTTCTCTGTCTACTCCCATTCTTTTTAAGACTTCGTTGTTAGGCACATGCTCTACCCAGCTGTTATTCAGAATTCGTCGGAACACCCACATTTAAAAAGCTTCAATTCTCTGGGTGGTAGCCTCCCTGAGTGTTCAGACCTTCACACCGTACAGCAAAACTGAGTACAAGTACCTCTTAACCATTCTCACACGTAGTGGCAGACTCCGAGTATTACTAGAAAACACATCGCGCATTTTTAAGAATATTGTTCTTGATTTTTCTATACTTTGCCTTATCTCTGCTATGATCCTATTGATAATTTACTAAGCATTCCAGGTAGGTAAGGCTTTCCACTCTTTCTAAAGCAACATTGTTCGCATAAAGTCTTGTAACTATGTGAGCGTCATTTTTCTTAGAGATTCCCATATATTTGGTTTTATTCGTGTTCAGGCTTATACCGGATTCATCCCCCACTTCTGTGGCTCAATCTAGAATAACTCCTCTAGGGAATCGACTAGAAGAATAGTATTGTCGGCATACCTCAAAGTTTTAATCAAGACTCCGTTAATATTTATTCCATTCGGAATATCGTCCAAAACTTTATTAAAAATGTCTTCAGAAGAGATGTTGATTAGAAGTGGAGACAAGACACAGCCCTGTGTCACTCCCCTACAGATGGTAGTTGTCTTTCAACTGTTACCCATGCTGTTTGGCCGTAATAAAGGTTTTGTATGATTCTTATGTCAGTTTCGTCAACACCTGTTCTTCTTAGGATGTTAATTAATTTTTCATGTTTCACTATATCAAATGCTTTTTTAAAGTCTATAAAACATACGTGCACATCAGCATTGATGTCTCTACATTTTTGTGTGAGTATCTGGAGGGCAACCAAAACCTTCCCCTGTTTCCATTCCGTTCCTAAATCCGAACTGCTGTTTCCAAGACGAGCTTCAAGCTTTCTATATATTCTTTCGTGGATTATTGTTAGGAACAGTTTCAAGACGTGACTCATGGTATTGTACCGGATTCATATTGTTGAATAACACTAACAGTTTTTTCAGACAAGCCTCCCTGAATAGTTTTAACGTTTCAGCTGGGATTTCATCTGGGCCACATGTTATTCTTTCCTTTAATTTATTTATAGCCTTTTCAACTTCTTGTATTACAGATGGTCCAGGAGATTTCACCATTGATTTGTCTGTTGAGGTTCGATTGTTTGCGAAAAGCTGATTTATGTATGCTTTCCTTGTATGTAATTATTCTTCTATATTCTGTATAATCCTTTCGTTGTTATTGTATAAGTTGCTAATATTGCTTGTACGTGCAATTCCTAAACTCATTTTTATTTTCTTATGCATAGCAAAAGTGTCATGTTTTTTTATCCATTTCTTCGATTTCAGTACATTCCGCCTTAAACCATCTTTCTTTAGCTTTTCTAATTTCCCTTCGTATTTCTCTATGCTCTTCATTGTATTTTATTTGGGCGTTGTTTTTTAATTGGCGTCTTTCTCCCATCATTTTCAGAATATCCTGCGTCATCCACTTCTTCCTGACCATTTTTTAATTTTCTCTATTTAAGTGTGTTTTCGATATTTATGAAGTTATAGCCTTTATATCTATCCATCTTTCTTCGACATTTTAGTATTCTTTGTTTTCTAGATAACTGAATTTAGCACATAATTGTTGCGGCATACTTCGTCTTATGGCAGAGTCTTTAACTTTGTTTACCTCTATTCCTTGGTTGTCATTGACGAAGCACTAATCACGCCATCAAGAGAACATGGTCCGACGGGACATCCGCTCCAGGATAAGGTTTTGCAGATTTTATTGTGTTTCTGTATATTTTATTTATTGTGTCGAAATCAATTGGATTGCGTACAACACTATTTGGACTATCTGCTAAATATATACAACACTAAAATCAGACACACTTCTCGTTAATTTTATCCAGTATAAAATCATAAATATTACGCCGTATTAAATACAACAACCAACTTAACATCGACAATATTACTTAGAGCAGTGGTTCCCAAAATGTTATGAAGCACAAAACCATCTTTGCAAAAATTTTCCTCGCGACTTCCCCCTTGTAGTACTCTACTTCAATCAGAATCAGCGGCTACACGGCCAACTGATGCCATATATTACCACGTAGGGCAATTTTTACAATTAGTCGCCGTGTTTCCATAAATTTCCACCATATCCGAGAGGCTGCTAGATGACACTGTAATAATTTGGAAAATCCATTTTGCTTATATAAGAAAGGGACCGCGATAAAATTAGTCATTATTTCAAAATTGTTTGATGTACTGCTGACTGTGTGTTAAGGGCAATAAATCGGTAACAAATATTTAACGTTAAGTACAAGTTGTACTCGTTTTGTTAAAGATGGAAACATTTTTAAAACGGCCATTAGAACCTTCCGCGTCTGGCAGTGACAAAAATACAAAAAAAAACAAATAAGGAAATAGATTGTACAACGATGAATATCTCAAATATGGTTTAAGCGTTATTTCCCAGAAACCGGAGTGCATACTGTGTCGAGATATGTTGTAAGAAAAAGTATGAAGCCATCAAAGTTATTTCGACATTTAAATACCAAATATTCAGACAACGAGGAAAATGCTGTGGAATTCCTTGAAATTAAGCTAAATTCCCTCCACAAGGAGCAAGCCGCTTTTACATCAGCAGCCACTACTAATTAAAAAACACTACTATCAAGTTATTATTTGCATTTCGCTTTGCAAAAATCACATACAATTGGTGAAGATCTGATTTTACTAGCAGCTGTTGAAATGGTGCAAATAATGGTAGGTGAAGAATAGGTTGACAATCTGAAAGCAATACTTCGCAGAATAAGTGGCATGTCAAAACATATTCGGACACAAGTTGTTAAAAGTATTAAGAAGTGCACGTATTTCTCATTACAGAATCCACACATATTTCTAACTGTGCCCAATTTATTGCATTTGTAAGATACAATACTGGACATGGTATTACGGAAGATATTTTATTCTAACCTCCATTAGAGGTCAATACCACACTGTTTTTACATCGAAACACTCTTTAGTCAAAATCTTTACTTTCGGAAATGGATTGCGATTTGAAAAATGTCAAGTAAATGTAAAGTGGTAAATTCCATCAAAGGAAAAGCACTGCAGATCCGTATTTTCGAAGAATTTGTGAAGACATGGGTTTATTATTATCATAGGGAAGTAAGAGGGATTTCGGAGGGTAACGTTTAAAAAGAGCTTTCCGGTTAGAAGCGGAGCTTTTGATGTACCTGCAAGATGAGAGACAGAAATATGAGATCATATTTTTCTAATTCCCTTTGGCTTCTTAGTCTGCCTTTCCTTGCTGATATTTTCGAGCATTTAAATACTTTGAATAGCAGTTTTCAAAGCCGTAATATTAACATAATAATAGCCACGGACGATATTAACAGATTAATAAAGACGCTTGAGTTACGGCCGACTTCAGCTGGAAAAAGAAGTTGGATTCATTCCAGTGCGTTGTAGAACTCATGGGCGACTTAGTTAAGAATGATAATATGTTAAATTCTGAGCACGTGTTTGCAGATATGCAAATTAGTTTGCACAATTTGAAACAACAACTCCTTGACTATTTTCCCAAAGAAATGCAAAACAGTTATAATCACAGATTGATAGTGAATCTGTTTTTATACAGTTCCGTTGAACAACTTGAAATTTCAACAAACATGAACAAATAACTTATTGTAATATTATCTGATGGAATGTTGAAGCCAGACTTCTCTTCCAGAGCTTGCGGCAAAGCTATAAAATGGTTGGTGCCATTTGCTACATCATATTTGTGCGAATTAAGTTTTTTGTCTATCACTGCCATCAAAACAAAAGTAAGAAATCGTTTCGAACTTGAAATGTCACAGTGGACAGCGGCTCGATCGACCGCGGGAGCAAACTCTGACCGTAGTTCACTTAGTTAAGTTTAGGGTGCATGTTGCATAAATGGCTAGTATGTAAGAGGCGCCCGTACCCGCCTGAAATAGTGTGAAAGCGGTTTCGAGGGGAGCTAGAGGGGGGGCGGTAGTGTATGTAAAAAAGATTTGTAACACTAGTTTCTGAAAAAGAGGCACATACGTCGCATTAATATTTTTACTTATCAACTTGTGCTGATGTTTACAGTTATTTATGTACTGGTTCTTGCAGTTGAAGCAAAATTTTAATATTTTAAGTATGATTTATTTTTATTTACTTTGTGAAAGGCAGAAATAAATGTCTTGAAAAGCATTTTGTCTTATTTTGAAAATCCTCCCGTAACCCCCCTAACCCTATATCGTGACCCTCCAGGGCCTTTGGGAACCACTGCTTTAGAGGATTTGAAAGATGATAAGAATCACCAGAAGTAGATACTATAATTACTTGTCTGGCATCTATCCCGCGAGCAAATAATTGTCGAGCATAGAGAC
>JABXWE010039105.1:0-12048 GCA_014611495.1 Limonius californicus
TAGTTTGTTTGTTTTATTTAACGTCGGCCTATTTCTGCTACTATGGCTAACCACCAACGCCAGGGAGCGATCCTACCACACCTGGAAATTTAGCCTGTTTGAGGGTTCTTTTGACGTGCCCAACAACACTTGGACACGGGGCCTACGATTTTACTTCCTATCCGAGAAGGGGCCGTTTTAGCGTTTTTTATCGCTCAGAAAAAAACCACCGACCTCGGCGTCCGGATTCGAACCCAGGCACACAGCTGCGTGGAAGGCATACGGCCAACCTATCCGAGCTACCGGCGCCGCTAAAATTTACTAGTGCTTTCGGTTTTATCGGGAGTAATATTACTTATCGTTTTTTAAAGGAATGGCTGGCAATTCTCAAGTGAGTTGTAGGAGCATTTCCGGTTTCATCGGAAGTGACATTAATGGTGTTTCTTGGGAGAAATGGGTTACATTTTCCATTATAGCTCACAGAAAATATTTTTCTGATTTAAATAAATGTTAGCGGTAATTAATTTCATTTAGTTTGATTTGTACAGCTACTAAAACAATTTTCTCTTGTTAGTCTCTAAAACAGCAAGCGATGTAATTAGAGGAAGCTTTTTTTAATGGAAATGCATAACATACAAAATCTCTTCTTGGTTTCGTATTGCGGAGATCTAGTCGCATTTCCGGTTTCATCGGAAGTGACATTAATGGAATGTTTTAGGAAAAATGGTTATAATTTTCCATTATAGCTCACAGAAAATATTTTCCTGATTTAAATAAATAAGTTAGCAGTAAATAATTGCATTTAGTTTGATTTGTACAATTACTAAAACAAATTTCTGTTGTTAATCTCTAAAACAGCAAGCGATGTAATTAGAGGAAGCTTTTTTTAATGGAAATGAATAACATACAAAATCTCTTCTTGGTTTTGTATTGCGGAGATCTAGTCGCACTTCCGGTTTCATCGGAAGTGACATTTATGGCATTTTTTAGGAAAAATATGATTGGTCTAGGCTAGATAGCGCTAATGTCTCATTACTTAAGGAGTAATAAACGTTCAAAACCTTTACTTTGCACTCGTAATTACCGGGTTAAGTTTGTGTGCTTTTTAAGCAGTGTTTATAGGTTTTCGGAGCGTTTGTACAGTGCCTGGTGCTTATTTTCCTAAAATGGAGCAAGTTGTTCCAGGAACGTGTAATCGTAACCACTAATTCTTCTAAAAAAGAATTCCGACGGCGAGAATTTTAATTTAGAAACTCAAGGAATATTACGTAAATACACATCCGGTAAATCAACGCACCTGTCAAGCGTTTGTTTACGTTCTAGCTCAATGCTCAACAGATGAAGTTTAGTAGACAAAAACACAATTTCGTAAACCATATAAATGTAGAACGCTTTTACAAAAAAACGAATAACTAAGGTTTCTTGTTGGTGCTGTGACGATGTAGTAGCACTTCCGGTTTCATTGGAAGTAACACGAATTGTTGGTTTTTATGTGAATTAGATTATCTTTATTCATTATATTTCCCAGAAAATGTGCTCCTAGCTTTGGAAATAATCCGAACTTATTTTATTTGATGGAAGTCGAATTTAAATGTCAAAATAAGAAAAAATTGTTGTAACATGGCTCAGAAACATTTGTTGCGCCAATTCTCATTTCACATAACATGAATTGCGAAAGTTTTATTTAATTTTTATTAACCGCACAGCGAATATAATAGTTTAGACATTACATCACCACAAAAATTCGCAGGAATTGGTTAAGAATTGATGCAAACAAAGTCTGCATGAACAATTAAGAGAGGCACGGCGGCTTGTGTGACCATATCGTTCTGGTAATTGTTCTGATTAAGTATTGTACAGACCCACCACGATGACGCTCGTGAGCTTCCACCACCGCGGGGTCAGAGGTGGCACTTCCCATCCATGGCATCCTATGATTGTGATATTACGTATGCACGATTGCAAATCTGCTATTTTCTCAAATACGGTCATTTGTTTTTGTAATTGTTTTTGGTTGTATATGAAAAATTGCTTTTTATAAATTGTACTTTCTGATGAATATAATTAAGCTGGCTAATACTCGATACTCTAATGGAAATACTGAGAATAATTGTTGCAAATGATGATAAAGTTCTAGTAACAAATTTAAACTTATTCTATAGGAGAAAATGTCGGAAAGTAGGAATAATCAAGGGTTATTTTATGGAGTGTGTAATTACGGCTTGTTTCCACGCGTAGCTGTGCTTTCAACATATCAGCATTATCACATATCAGATTTGATGTTGCCTATCCGTAAATCTATAATTTAATACAAAATACACTGTAATTTTGATGCATCATTAAAATATTTTCTTTCTTTTCCACATTTACGTCTTTGTAATTGATTTTACGAGTTCTAAGTAGTTTTTTGTGCATCTGAGAAAGCTTTATTGCGGTATATCACCAGTTGCCTTCACAGTATTGTTATGAAACCAAAATAGATACCTACAGGTTATATTTCTTCGTCTTCTTATTTATGTCAATTAATACGTAAACGTATACAGGGTGTACCATTACGTGAGCTCACTACTTCACCTATGTGTAGCAGCGGTGAAAATAAAGCGAAACTAAAGAGTGGGCATTTTCTCTAAATCGACTATTAAAGAAGTTATGAAGTGATGCTGAAATAATATTATTTACTTGTACGTTACACAGTAAAGCACCTTAAAGTTGATTTCTCTGCTTCCGCTTGTTAACAGTGTTGATAATGTTTACTTTTACAACGCGAGAGAACGCCGATATCCATTACATGTACGGTTTTTGTGATGGAAACTCAGTAGCAGCTGCTCGAGAATTTAGATTGAGATTTCCAAATCGGCGACTACCAGGCCGACGAGTGCAAACCACCTACCTACGTGAGCACCGAACTTTCCCGAAACTGTCACACTGAAACAAACACGAACTCCAAACAACAAGCGGAAAAAATAAAATCCCTGGAGGAAAGAACAAAACAACAAGAGATAAGAATTGAAATACTAGAGAGGGAAGCAAGGAAAAGGAATATAAAAATTTTTGGCATTCCAGAAGAGGACGAAGAGAATACGGGTATTCCGAAAAAGAACTTTCTGAAAGAAGTCGTAAAAAAACAGATGTAACAGTGGAAGATTGTGAAATGGACACCATAAACAGAATAGGAACCCGGAAAGCAAATGTAAGCAGGCCAATAACAGTAGGCCTCACAACAAAAATAACAAATTAGAGTTATTAAGAAACGTAGGTGGCTTAAAGGGGACAAAAATTGGGGTAAACGAGGATCTAGACAAGAAAACCAGGGAAGAGAGGAAAAAACGGATATCCTACATGCTGGAAACCAGGAAAAAAGGAAATAGAGCAATGATGAGAGGAGACAGACTAATAATAAATGGGGAAGAATGGAACCCGGAAGAACTTGAGGGGAATGAAGAAGTAGAAACAGGAATTACAAAGACTGTAGCAGAGAACAAGGAGGGAAGGAAGAAGAGAGAAAGATCCACAGATGACGATAAATTCCCCAAAGGAGCAGTCCCAAAGAAAAAGAACTGGGCGCAGACCATGCTAATACCCCATGTAAAGGGAAGAAGGGAGAATGAAAAAGTGAACTCACGATCCGAGGAGGACTTAAATGAAACCCTGAGGAATATTACGAAGACAACATGATCACAACACAGTTCAAAAAACTAGCAGGAAATGAGAGCGGGACGGAAACACTGATGACGACAAGCAACAGGAGTGGACAACTAACTAAAGAGCAAAGTTGACAAACATAGCAACCTGGAATATTAAAACAATGCTAAAAACAGGGAAAAAGAAATTGGGGGGAAACAATAAAATATAATATAGACATTACAGCAGTCCAAGAAGTTAGATGGGGAAAACTGGAGAATTATCGAAAGTACATGTACAGGGTGTCTCATTTTTGATGTTTTTGCAGGGTATCTCGGAAACCATGACAGATATCAAAAAACTAACTAAGCAGTCTCGGGCTCTTTTTCTGAGAAAATAACAATAGCGCAAACAGATCTTTGCTATGGCGATCGGTTAGGGAGCTACAGGGTGATTGTTAAAATTTGGCTATTTTTAGAATTGTTTTTATCTCGGTTATTATTAGGTGTGCAGAATAATTTTAAATTAGTCTTTTACATAGTTTTTCCTGCAGAATCCATTGACGTCCTCACTTGTTTACTATGGGTTACAGGAACGGAGCAATGGAATAAATTTGTGTTGTTTTAAATGGAACACCCTGTATATTTTTGCGTAATTATTTTAATCTTCAAATTTTCTTTACGAATATATAATATACTCTATATATAATCTTTATAATTAAGCTGGAAAATGGTATTTTATTAACATTAAGTTTCAATTATTAATTAGGAGGCCTAGCATGCAAATAACAAAGGATGAAATATATGAGGAAAATTGAGAATTCTGGAAACACATATCGTTCCTTTTATGGAAAAACTTCCTTTTAGGGAAAGGCAAAAACTATACTTTCAGCAAGATGGGGCACCATCTCACGATGGCAGAATTATTGCAGAATGCCTGAATATAAATTTTGGACTGCAGTGGATTGTGAACATTGGGCCACACAGGTGGCCTGCCCGGTCAGCTGATATGACATTAGATTACTTTTTCTGGGGATTTGTGAAAAATATATTTAAATAGAAATAATACGCCAGAAGAACTGCATGAAAATTTTGAAGCGGCCATTGCAATTGTAACAAAGTTTCACATCCGCAACGCATTAACAGCGCAGCGTGAGAAAACGGTGTCAACTATGTATAAATAATAATGGACTGCAATTTGAACATTTAATGTAGTTTCATTTCATCTATTTGTTAACATTTTGAACGTTAATGTTAATAAAATATCATTTTTCAGCTTAATTATAATTATTATATATAGAGTATATTATATATTCGTAAAGAAAATTTGAAGATTAACATAATTACGCAAAAATATACAGGGTGTTCCATTTAAAAAAACACAAATTTATTCCATTGCTCCGTTCCTGTAGCCCATAGTAAACAAGTGAGGACGTCAATGGATTCTGCAGGAAAAACTATGTAAAAGACTAATTTAAAATTATTCTGCACACCTAATAATAACCGAGATAAAAACAATTTTAAAAATAGCCAAATTTTAACAATCACCCTGAAGCTCCCTAACCGATCGCCATAGCAAAGATCTGTTTGCGCTATTGTTATTTTCTGAAAAAAAGAGCCCGAGACTGCTTAGTTAGTTTTTTGATATCTGTCATGGTTTCCGAGATACCCTGCAAAAACATCAAAAATGAGACACCCTGTACAGGAACACAAACTTTGTGCGAGGTGGGGTCAGAGATGTTGACGGATGTTTTGTCTCCTGCGTGACTTCGAACTGAGAACGATGAGTACGTGAATTACATTGCGGCTGGCGACGAGACTTAGATTTCGTACACAAATGTTGAAACCAAATGAAACGCTGTGAAAGTTTGCATGTAGCAAAGCCAAAAAGTTTAAACCAAGAACCTAAAGCTCATGGCTATTGTTATTTACAATAGCAAAAGCATATGGCGAATTTATGACTACATAAATATAACAGGCAAGACAGCTCTTGGCCGTAGCAATTATCAATTAATTAAAATTACTTGTAATAACACAGATCGCGATCGAGCCATGCAGTGTTTATATTAAAATAAACAAATCAAGCTTTCCAGTGTTTGGTGAAGACATGAATATGAGTCACTATTAGATTCCTATTATGACAGAAGAGAAAAATATTAAATAAAGCGATAATAAAGATTTAATATCCATGAGAATTCTCGGATTAACGTATTCAAATAAATGAAGAGGAAAATTATTATAAACCATGGCACTGTTTTGCAGGAAAAAATACAAGTGGCCGCAAATACAAGAAAAAAAATTGATCCACGTGGAAAATGTGGCAACCCCTTTTTGTTTACTCCTGAAGGCAGTGTTTCAACTGCTCCCAGGTGGTTACGCCCCGCATCCATAGTTTTTCTTTGTGATTCACAAAATGGTCTGTTACTAGTCATAAAATTATGTTTAGTATTCAAACCTAAACTAGAATTTATTTATTAAAAAGGTTATTGCAGTATTACAACAATGAAAACTATATTACTTTGATACTCTTGCGCCAACGATCTGGAAGTTTTCCAACATCTTTCTGGAAGAAATCTTTAGGGTGCATGCGCATACGCTTTTGAATGACTTCAATGTAACTCAAATCTTTTCCCTGCTAAAATTCCGTTAGTGGACAAAATAAGAAATAGGAAGAAGCAAGATCAGGACTGTATGCTGCAGGCGGAATAAGATCTCAGTGAAGTTTGCTTATAGTTTGAATTGTTCTTGCAGCGGTATGAGGGCGAGTATTATCTTGGAGAAAGCAACCAGAACTTTGTCTTCTCTTCTTGCTTAACTTTATCGCGTAAAAATGTCGAATAATACTCTGAGTTATACTGCGTCCTGTAAGAAGCACTACTTTTACCAGCTGACCACATAGTTTTTGCTTTCTTTGGCTTTGGATATGTGGTGTGACACCACGGCATGCTTGTGCGTTTTGACTCAGTAGTAAAATAACGTATTCAGGTTTCGTCAGTTGTCACAATCGAGCCCAAAAATTCATATCCTTTCTCTCTCATATTGCTGCAGTACAGAAGATGAGATTTATAAACGATTGAACTTGTGTTTTTCGGTCAACAAGCGCGTAATCCAGCTGACACTCACCTTACACCTTACGATATTTTTTTTTAACATTTAACATTTTACATTAATTTGTAAATTTTGAGACGTTTCCATTCCTCTGTAAGTTTGTATCAGTATCTGGTTTTCATATTATTAATAATGCTGCCACACAATTTGCTGACTGCGATATTACTCAAATATTTTTGTCGTCCGCTTTGCACATACTTCACCAAAAACGTGCTAATCGTTATTTCAAGCGCTAACTGGCTTTAGCATCGAGACAGTGAGCAACAAATACGATAAGCCCTTTATGTTTTACAGCATTTTTTGTATTCCATTGTTTGTTGCCTTCCTGTCGTATCCGCATGTCTCAGAACATTGCTATACTGAAGGACGAAACCTTCCCTGTGAACTTTCACTGGGAAGTTCTTTATAGATATTCCAAATTTACTTTGTGTTTCATGTTTTACATTATTTTATCCCGAATTTTGTACTAATTCTAAATATATTTTTAGTAAATTCAAGAAAAAAAATTAATTCTCCTGTATTTTATTTGATATAATATGTATGTAAAATGTAGCAAATCAGATTTAAATGGATACCTTCTTCGTTTTGCTTGATAGATTAGCGAAATAAAACATCTTATTTGAGTAAATCTGAATAAAGTTCACTAACACGACCTAAGCTTATTTCGATTCTATTTTTAGAAAATAATGTTACATCTGAGAGAGGAAGTTCGCTCCACTTTATAAACTTTAACAAAGTTTATAAAGTGGAGTGAAAATTATTCATCTTCAGCAACAGTATCTCATCTCGAAGACTATAATAGACGGTACTGAGTTAACAACTTAGTACCGTCTATTATAGTCTTCGAGATGAGATACTGTTGCTGAAGATGAATAATTTTTCAGTGTAACCTACGCGATTTCCAGACATTAATTATTCAATGCTGAAGCGGAAGCGTAAAATGTAAAACTTGGAACTTCGAAATTTAAAGCTTTCCTTAATTAATTGCCAGTCTACGCTTTTGTATAAAAAAATTTCATAAAGCTCGCGACTTGTTATTAAACGTACGTGTATATTCAAACCAGTACAATACAGCCACCCCGTTCAAACATTTTTCTCTTCAAAACGGCCGTTTAGCTAAATATCCAAGGGAAATCGCACAGAAGAAATATTATAATGTAAATTATGCATTACAGCAAAGCTATAAAGACAGGCAGTGAAGGAATAAAAGCAAAAGTAAAGAGAAGATTAATGAATTAGGTATGAGAAAATCGATGGCAGCGCAGCACCATATTATATAAAATACTGTAGGTTGGAGGATTTTATCTCAACAGTTGGCGGGCCTGGCGGTTCCCTCGTGATATAGTGTAGAAACCAAGCAATATTCATTAAGCGCCTAATCTGCTGGATGCTTTATTTTGGTTTCATTCATACGAGTGTACTTTATGAAATAATTTGAATCTGAAGTGCTATATGCAAATTTAAATAAAAAAGTTATAATGTAAGGATTCATTTTGCAAGATTTATATACATATTTGAGTTAATTGATTACAACCGTTAATAAAATAAATGGAAAGAAACACTACCTCGACATTACCGTGTCAACAAGAAGCATTTAGATACAATACTGTTGATGTTCAACTATTTATAGCAGATAGTGAAAACAACTTGCAAATAGCAGTTAATCGACTAGAAAGAACGGCGTTAGAACATAACGTTAAGATATCTACAGCCAAAACGAAATCCTTGGCTTTCCAAGGCGAAAGACACGTAAGAGTAAAATTAGGCACCAATAATGTAGCTATTGAACAAGTCCACCGCTTTAACTATCTTTTTTGCGATATCTCTTACATAAAAAATAACAACCCTATTAACAAAATACAGCAGTTTCAATATACGTGCGGCACAATCAGAAGACATCTAGGAAGAAGGGTCAGTGGAAACACTATGATGAAGCTTGTTACGGGCCAAACGAGCTTTTTCGTCGACCCGCAACAGGATAGGTGGAAAAAGGCCTACAGCTTAGCTCAGAGGAATAGGGGTGGTTCACGGAAACCGTTTACAGGAGACAAATCTTCCTACCTAGTTGTGTGCAGGGTAGGTCAAAATTAACGGGCGCCACCTTCCAAATCACAGCTGATTGCAGGTTCTCGTGGAAGGCCGAGGGGCCAGCAGCTTACGGGAATCGGACTCACCTTTATTGTGCCTCCTCCTGTATGTAAAAATTGCAAAGTTCATGCACACAAAGATAAAAAAATGTACAAACATAAAAGATGTAATAAATTTCAAAACACATATAGTTAAACTAGTGGAAATCAATGACAATACAAAAATGTCAGCAAATGGTGATATTATAGTTCAATACTACAAATGGTTAATTGAACGTTCAAAAGGAGACTCGCCGCCCCTGGCTTACGGCCGGTATTTAAATTCTTCATACAAATCTACGTAGCCAGTGGCGTCTGAGTTTACAAGAATAATACAATATATAATTACACTTTACAAATAACAATAAAATGACAATTGACGACTGAAGGTCGCATTTTTGTCGCATAGAAAAAAGGTTCAATCACTTGAATTTTGTGTGAAGTGAAACGCGTTAAAGGTTTTTCTTCACAACACAAAAACTAGTTCATTTACCTTGACTTTGAGTGAATGGAGTAGAGAGAGGCAGGCACAATCTGGGGTGTTTTCAGGTGCGGAAGACGGGTAGACGACGTTCTTTGGGTAACTTTGGACCGAAATATTCGCTGCTACGCCCTTCCTAGTTCGTCGCAGCAACGGCACATGTACAGGAACAAGAAATGGGTTCGATAATAATCCGCCAAAGGCGATCGGCAAATTCGCAATGAATTGCCTTTCAAAGGTTAAAATTCCAGCGTGTTTTTTTTTAATCCGACACTTGTCGATAGTTCTGTTCACCCGACGGTGAAAACAGCGTTACGAAGTAGTACTTGTTTACGGCGCTTATCGCCAGCGACGGAGGAGGTGGAGATGTTAAGTACGACTCGGTCGGAGAAGATGTTAAGTCCGACTGAAGAACTAAAAACAACGCGAACATGCGTCAGTCAAAAATATAACACCACATTGCGAAATATGGTGCAATACTTCTGGAAAAGAAAATAACACGTGCTACTTCCGAGAAACCTGTCAACACAGAATCCCAAGAATTGTTGTTGTCGGCAAATCCAGCCTACAAAGGGAACTTTCAAAGGCTTTGCGAAATTGGCCTCCCATAACTCAATCAAATCAAATGAACATAACAAGCTGTATAAAACAATGGTAGTCCCAATTCTACTATACGGCTCCGAGACCTGCACACTAACAGCTGAACAGATGAGGTCAATAGAAACTAGCTAAATGAGATTTTTAAGATCGGTATCCGGGTATACTTTGATGGACCATAAACGAAGGGACGACATTCGAAAAGAATTATATATTTTTAAACTACCTGACAAAATCAAAGAATACCGCACCAATTGGTCTCAACACGTTCAACGAATGGAAGAAAGCCGCATACCTAAGATTATAGCCAATTACAAGCCAAGAGGCAACAGGCGAATAGGTCGACCAAAGAAAAGATGGAGCGACCAATACAAAATTTTATAAAATAGGTGAAGACGGAACGGTCCTACAAGGACTAACCCGTGACGGAAATGATGATGATGATGATTACAACTAATGATGTAATTACTACGAGGGATGATCAAATTTAAACAGGTCATATCAATGGCACGTATTTTGCTATAATATTATTTTGACAGTTACCATTACGATGTCCGAACGTTTTGTTCATAATTGTGTAAATAACGCATAATAATCAAATTTCTTAGCACTGAAGACGTAATTTCAACTGAAATTATTACAAACTGCGAGCACAATGCGATGATCAATGTCTTTCTAAAAGTGGGGTGTTTGAGTGGTCAAAATCTTTTAGAGACGAACACACTCGTGTAGAAAATGAGCCCCATGTACGACGAGCTGCACTTGGGTTAATCGTGAAAATTAAAATGAAGTTAATGCCCTTATTCAGCAGGACAAACGGGCAACAGTCCGTCAGATTTGTCAAAATTTACACATTAGTGTTGGAGGTGTTCAAAAGCAAGCCAAGTGGAGACCACGCCTGTTGATCGAAGAACACAAGTTGACTCGTTTGCAAATCGCTTCTTCTTCACTGCAGCGATGTGAGAGAGAAAGAGATGAATTTTGGAATCAATGGTGACAATTGATGAAACCTGGATTTTTCCAAAAAACTATACTCAAAAATCTCTACAAAATGGAAAGAAAGCAAATTAACCCCAATGCGTAAAAATGCAGAATAAAAATCATATTTTTTGTATTACACATGTTCTGAAATGAATTTTAAATAGGGTTTGCCATCAATTCATTATTTCTATCAGACATATTAATTTGCGTACGCACCTGTCTTATCTTCTTTTTCTTCGAGTGCTTTATCTCTTACGAGATGAAGCAACCTTTTCTCATACGCCTACGTTGTTCGTTTAAAGTGCCACAGAAATAGAGGACCTACAGCTTAACGTGAGCTCCGAAAAACGAGAAGAAGATTTACTAGACAAATTACCACGTTGCGAGAGAGAACGGCCGTTAAAAATCCGATGGTTCGGTACTGGAGATTGAACCTCACTAACGCGCTAACCTTACGACCGTCTCTATCTTATGATAACTAACAATACTTGCTGTAGTACCTTAGGTTGCGTCAGCCAGAGTACACTAAAATAGTAACTCAAGATGGCGTTGTAAACAAAAGCTTTTTGTCGCTGTTGAACTGTTTAAAAACGACCGTTTAAATGTATTACATTGTTGCTACTACTGATTTTGTCGGAAGGAGGAAGAAATAAAAGTAAGAAGCTTTAAAACATTATGGGGTTTAAAAACCACTTTTACAAAAACAGAAGCACTTCTCTAATTTCAGCATGAAAGACAAAGCCAAATTAATGTTTACTTTAGCTGCTAAGTACTCAATATTTTTACTACTTATTGTACATGGCTATAAAGAAAATAGAAATCGGTATCAGAACAATCTATATAGAAAACAAAAACTACCATTTTGTAAAAAAACGAGTAGTAGCCACTTCTGGATACCCTGAAAGCATAATATAACTCATCCTTTACGAATTTATATCAAAAATAAGTGGACGCGACTGCCTCCCTGGACTTTCCCATACTGGAAACTGTTCATATCATCTTTATTCAACAGTAGAGTTATTTTCCTGAAAACGGTTGTTCAAGCGCTATCCTAAAACCTTGCCTCGTAACGAATAGACTTACAAGGCTTGTAAGAAGTCCCGCCAAATATCTGCGGTGCCCCTTAATTTCCTTTTAATATGCAACCAGGCATACT
>JABXWE010039106.1:0-46915 GCA_014611495.1 Limonius californicus
GCCTTGAAAATTTAATGTGGGATGGATATTCGAGGTCAACATGTTGATTTCATGAGTGGGGTTAACATCCAAGGCCAACGTGTCTGGTACAATAAAATTCCTGACCGTCTGGCAACTTCATTCAACCCGTAGATCTCAAGCGCGATGGTTGTTCTCGAAGTGCTGTTTTGTGTGGTGTGTGCCAAGGTGTTGTGCTAAGTGCTTCTGCTACGAAACGCAGGAAGCTGTCAATAAGTGCGTCGCAACGCAATACAGCCAAGCTCTGTGCATGCTCGAGCGCAGCCTCCGCTCAGGTAAGTGCATCAAAATTACAACCGCTTGCTAGTAGCAGTAGAGTAAACGTTTTGCAAAATGTTGTCGTGAAACCCAGCCACCTCGAGTTCCCTGAATACGAAACCATTTCAGATGCGGAGGTCGAAAACAGTAGTCAGGGACCTGCAAGTGGTAGCATTTTGCGGCAACATTTACTATTATTAAAGGAAAATTCACTAAAAGCTAAATTGGAAGGTAAAGTTCTCGCGAGTAACAAAACGGAGGCAGCCCCCCTTCAGACTGCTGCATGCAGCAATCAGGCTGACGCTCCCGCCTTTGATGCGAATGAAATTGTTGCATGCAGTACCCCTAATAACGATTCCAAATTTGATAGTAAGTTTGTTGGTGAGGTATCGACTAATAAATTAGGCGAGTTGTTAAAAACCAAAATTTGCGATCCCCAAAAGTCGATACCTATAGAGTCGCAAGAACTGTTTGATTTCGATTATGAATTTGAAAGTAATTGGAAGCCTAGCGAAGCGGGAACGGAGCGTACCGATAAGGTGCTTTCAGAGCTTGCAGCTGGGTTGCGTGGAGGATGTGGTCCGCAGGACCTCGATACTCCGACAAGCATTGACGGAGCACTTACTACAGCAGCAAAAGCGACCGCCACTGTAATGGTTGTAGATGGTGTAGCAACTGCTGAAGCTGTAAATGTTGCACCGACCTCTCCCGCAGTTACAGATTCAGCCGTTGCTACGTCATCTAGTAGTAAAACTGTCGCGAAGGGAATGGGTTCAGCGGCCCTTCAAATGTTGCGGGAAGAGGTTGAGAAAGTGGAGCGTGAATGTGGCTTAAAGACTGGTGAGGGCTGGGATGCTGTGCACGATCCTGCACCGCAAGACGATGCATATGTATCACCACCCAGCTCTCCAAGTCTACTAACCTTCAAAGCACCACCCAGACATGCTAATCCTACAGAATCATCCGCCAACGCGGATGATTCTGAGGAATTAGCCCCCCCTAGCCAACATAATGTGGTGGGTGTTAGTAGAGGCGCTAACCAGATCTATGCCGCCGCAACTCGATTGAAAGAGCTGGATTCGGAGTTCAAGAAACTCCAGAATGACTATTGCGACGTGGGGGAGCGAATAGACAGCGTTGGAGTTCTAGTCCGACAAGCAAGGGGCCAAATTGGCGAGGGGCATAGTGAACCCCTCTCCCGTTTGGCCGAATACGAACAAGAACGTAAGGGGCTGGTGGAACGGAGCGCTCGGCTTGTGGCTGAACTCCAGCAGATTGCGAGCTTGCGGAAGGAGATAGTTGCTGGTTTTGGGTTGCTGTAGATGAATGTGTCTAACTAACAATTGTTATCCCAAGTAATAAACCTAAACCCCATCCCATCCCGGTTGACAAGGTGCTCACGTCCTCGTCGTGTCAACTGGATGCCATAGCCGAGTTCAGCAAAGTATCGTTTAAATACGCTCGGCTTTGGTAACTAAGAGCACAATAGTGTAGACCAGCTTAGCTGACATATATATATATAATCGAACATGTTTAGGTGCGATAAATGCAGCCGCCATTTTAGCAGATCAGATGCCTTATATCGCCATCGAATACAAACGTGCCTCCAACCAAGTAAGTTACTTTTTGGTGTAATAAGTATGCGAAGATATGTTACTGTTTCGTTTTCAGATAATCGTGCTAATGCAGTGATTGGCGATGCTGGTGGAGGACCATCTGCTGCTAAAAAGTCGAAACGCAATACCCCCAACGGTAGGGTTAACTTGATTGTTTGCTAAAAGATCATTTCGTAAGAGTTGTTTCTGTTTGCAGAAGTAGCTACATCCCCCACCCGATACTGCGATGTGTGCGACGAGAACGTCCCCCGAACTGCCTATGTGGGACATGTGAGGAGCGATCGTCACACTGCTAGGTGCAGCACCGTCGCCGTGGGAGAGGGGGTGGAGGCTCTACAGTCCGCCTTCCAGTGTCGTATTGCGAGTTACAGAGTAACGTCAGAAAATCATCATATAAATGTTGTCGAATATATGGGGGAACTTAAAAACAAAGTTGTACCTCTGATGGAATGTCAATTGTCAAAATTTAAGAGTGTTAAATGCAATTTGGTATTGGCTGGCTACTTTATTTTGGAAGCTAAAGGATTGTCAGATGTAAAAACGTTTAACACCAGGAATGAAATTGTTACTTTGGGAAACGACGTAAACCAAGTATATGATGATTTTACTGGAATACTGGACGGGAAGGTGTCGGAATTCCAGGAGCGGGAGTCAGGTATGTAAATTTAACGCCGACCACGTTCGACATAAGTATAATTTTGTTTGTTTGCGTCTAGGTTGGGCGCTGAAGCATCTACTGCATTTGGATGTAAATATCAACAAGTACAATCCGCTTCGAGCGTCCTCCTACATCCCGCTACCGAAAGAGATTCAGCGCAAGATGGCCGTTGTGAATGTTCAAAACCAAGATGAGTACTGCTTCGGATGGGCTATAATGGCAAGTATTGTCAAGGCTCAGGGGGGCCGGCCCGAACGAATCAGTTCTTATCCGGATTGCAGGCAATTTTTAGTTTTTAACGATATAGAAGTTCCTGTAAGATTGCGCGATATTTCCAAATTTGAAAAATATAATCCACAACTTTCAATTAACGTGTACGGTCTCGAAAAGGTATTCCAAAACAATGTTACGAAATATGAAATTGTTGGACCTCTGTATTACACTAGTAGTAAGGATCGCGCACATCATATTAATCTATTGCTTTATACGAATGAGGAGGGTAATAGTCACTACTGTTATATAGAAAATTTTTCACGATTAGTTTCGCAACAAATAACGTTCAGAGATGGTGCTAAACATTTTTGTGACGGCTGCCTCCACTACTTCCGCACTGCACAGCAATTGCAGCAGCACCAACAGTTTGATTGTAATCACGTTTACACAAAATTACCGTCGACAGACTTGGTGACGGATCGGCTTGGCAAGCAGGTTCCGCAGAATATTCTTAAATTTGACAATTACCATAAACAAATGAAAGTACCGTTTGTTATTTATGCAGATTTCGAAACTATTTTGAAACCGGTATCGACCGTAGAACCTCAGCCATCGAAAACATTCACAGTTACAACGTGCGAACACCAACCACATTCTTTCGCATATTACATGAAATGTTCGTACGACGACAGCCTTTCAAAATTCGAAATTTATCGCGGTGAGAATGTTGTGGAGGTGTTTATGCAGAGTTTGGAGCGGGATATACGAAATGTATATTCCGCACACTTAAAACACATTGTACCTATGAATGCTTTGACTTTGGAAGAAATTCAAAATTTTGAAGACGCTGTTGCGTGTCATATATGCAACCTACCTTTCGAAGACCGAGACATTAGAGTGAGAGAGCACGATCATTTGACAGGGGACTATCGGGGCCCGGCTCATTCCATTTGCAACCTGAATTACAACATTCCCGAGTTTATTCCAATATTTTTCCACAACTTAAATTACGATTCCCACCTGTTTGTGAAACAACTCGCCTTAAATAAGGAAAACATTGACGTCATTCCGCACAATAAAGAGAAGTATATATCGTTTGGTAAACAACTTTTGGTCGATGAAATTACTAGGGAGGATGGGAAAAAAACGAAAATTTATATGAAGATGAGATTTTTGGATAGCTACCGATTTATGAGTTGTTCTTTGGCAAAGCTGGCAGAAAATTTGTCTGCTGATCAGTGTGTTGAAATTCAAAAACATTTTGGTAATGGCGTCGAATTTGATCTTATGAGGCAGAAAGGTGTGTTTCCCTACTCCTATGTTGATTCCTTTGCGAAATTAGATCAACCTTCACTTCCCACGATGGAGCAATTTTACGACCCACTGAATGACGAGCACATTACGCAGCCCGATTACGATCGGGCTGTGGAAGTGTGGAGAACGTTTGACTGCCACACTTTGGGAGATTACTCTGACACATACCTAAAATCCGACGTACTTATTTTGACTGACGTGTTTGAAAACTTTCGAGCTCTATGCTTGCACCACTACAAAGTCGATCCAGCACATTACTATACCAGTCCAGGGCTCAGTTGGGATGCTATGTTGAAATACAGTGGCGTACAGCTAGAGCTGTTGACTGACATGGACATGCTACATTTTTTTAGAAAAGGTATTCGTGGGGGGGTTAGCACGTGTGTAGGTAGAAAGGCTGTTGCTAATAATGCGTTTGCCGGTAATTTCGATCCCTCTAAACCCACTTCTTTTATCATGTACTTGGATGCTACCAATCTCTATGGCTATGCGATGCGCGAGTTTTTACCCGAGGGAAATTTCGTTTGGCTGACTGACGAGGAGCGTGAAAGCTTTAACGTTTTCGACGTTTCCGACGAGTCAGATACGGGCTATGTGTTGGAAGTTGATTTACATTATCCGGAAGATTTGCACGACGATCACAATGATTTTCCCTTTTGCCCCGAACTTCTGGTTCCACCGAATGGTAAATTTAAAACCGCGAAACTTATTCCAAATTTATTTGACAAAAGCAAGTATATCATTCATTACAGAAATTTACGGCAATGTTTAGAGGCTGGTCTGGAGTTAACCAAAACGTATCGAATATTGAAATTTAGACAATCCCCCTGGTTGAGGTCGTACATTGACCTGAACACAAAATTGCGAAATCAATCCAAAACTGAGTTTGAGAAATCCTTCTTCAAAGGACTTAACAATAGCGTCTTTGGTAAAACAATGGAGAACGTGGACAAAAGGGTTAATGTAAAGTTGCTTAGCCATTGGGAAAAACATGGTCACAGATTGGGTGCTGAAAATTTCATTTCACAACCGTCTTTTAAAGATTTGGTAAAGTTTGGTGAAAATTTAGTTGCGGTTGAAATGAATAGAACTTCCGTGTACTATAACAAACCGTGTTATGTTGGATTTTCTGTTTTGGACATATCTAAAACCGTAATGTACGACTTTTACTACAATTTCTTGAAAACGCAGTATGGTAACAATATTTCACTTCTGTACACCGACACGGACTCCCTGGTTTTAGAAATTTTTACTGACAATTTTTACCATGACATGAAAGAGCATCTTCATCGGTACGACACTGCCAATTTTAAGACTAATCTGTACGGAATTCCGAGAACCGAGTCTGTCGTGGGTAAAATGAAGGATGAGTATGCAGGTGTGCCCATCAAAAGCTTTTATGGTACCGGTGCCAAGACATACTGTGTCAACGTGGGTGATAAATTGGACAGGAAAGCGAAAGGGGTGAAGAAAAGTTCTGTGGAAAAGCAGTTGACTGCCGAACTGTTTCAGCAGGTTGCCGAGAACCAACAGAGTTCGGTGGTATGTCGAATGTATGTATTTAGATCCCGTTTGCACACTGTGTATACCGAACTGGTTAATAAGGTTGCGCTATCGTCCTATGACGATAAGCGCTACCTTATTCCCGGAACCACTAAAACTTTGGCGTGGGGTCATAGGGATATTTCATCACGGGACGCTGATAACAGGTTAAACGAATTGGTGGAATTATTGGAGGCCGCTGATCCCGTGTAAATTGGCAAATGTTGATGAAAACAAGTTAGTAGTGATTATTTGCCTTACAGCAGAAGTCCAACAGTCGCGATATCACAACCTGTCTTGCACTGCGTGTATAGTTTGTATGTATTATTGTAGTTTATTCCGTTTATTTAGTTTATTATTATTATTAGTTAGTGTTTATTCGTAAGTTTTGTAAATACAAATGTCATTCTTAGGTCATCTCTTATGTCGTAGTCTAAGTTAGAAGTCGTTGAACAAGTGCATAGACAAATGTCAGTCGTATGTCGTGGCTTATGTCATAGTATAAGTTAGAAGTCTTTGAACAAGTGGTAATAAAGCGAGTATTGAACATGCTTGATTGATAATTGTTTGTAGCCACTGTTGGTGGAAAGTAAATAAATAAGTCGTAAATAAAACATTTTGCTAACAATTTCAACAGAGCGTTGAGCTGCAATAGAAATTCAACGTGGTAATGTACGTATTGCACTTGATTATGTTAAATAAAACGAATGTTTTATGAAAAAGGTGTTTTATTTTATTCCGATACATTTGCAGAGTGTGTGACAATATTATTGAATATCATTCTTAGAGATCCACGAATTATGCCTATTGTCTAAACCTAACCATTTCACGAAAAGCTTATTGCCTTTTTTGCGAATTACTTTTTCAACCAAATAAGTATCGGGATGCTTCGTTCTCTGCAGTTCATAGTCGTAGAAGCCTCCTTTGATTTCTTGACGGTTTTCATCTTCCAAAATGTAGGTTGTCGGGTTAGTAAGGCGAACTTTTGAAATTTTAAAAATTTCATTACTCCAAGTTGGTGTGTATCCTTTGCTGAATGCAGCTCGATGCTTGCTAATTCTAACGCGGTCCCCTACGAAAAAGTTCTGTTTCTTGGGATCCACCGTTTTAGTATGACTGTATGCTCTTGCTAAAATTTCGCGAGCGTTCCGTTTATTCACATTTTCCGGTTTATATCCAGTTGTTCTGTGTTTTGTTGAGTTATATTGTTTAACGATTTTTGTTAAAACATCTAACCACTTATACGTTCCTTGTAGGCTAAACTGTTTCCACATCTTATTTTTTAGGGTTCGATTGCATCTTTCCACTATACTACTTTTTAAATTGGAATAAGTGCTATAGTGGTTTATGTTGAATTTCTTCATCAGTTTCTGAAAGTCGACGTTATAAAACTCTTTTCCCATGTCAGTTTGCAAATTTTTTGGTGACTGTGTGGCTGACGTGAGAATCTTGTTCATCGCTTTCGTTACAGCTGAACCAGTTTTTCTCTTCACTGGATATGCCCAAACGTATTTGGAAAATGCATTAATCACGACTAATATGTATCGATATCCTTTATTAATTTTTGCGTATGGTATCATTTCCACCAAGTCGGCTTGCCATAAATCGTGTAACCCTTTGATAATCACTCTTCTTCGCTGAAAGTTTTTTCTAGCCGGTTTGTGCAATTCGTCCACAACTTCTTCTTTCACGCTTTTATTAACACCACTCATGTTACGGGTGAATCGGAAGTTTGAGTTGCAAACGACAGTGTGTCAGGTACGAGCCTGTCAGCGCTTTTGTAGCTCTTAGTTTCAGTTTGTCTCCACGCTGTAAAACTACTCCAACTGCGTCTGCGGGATCCTTGTACCAAATGTCGTTAATACCGAGTTCCAGGTATGGTGGTGGGGGTACAAGAATCACGTTTGAAATTATTGCAGATTCCAGGTTGAAGAGGTAGTAGTGTCTGGTATAAAATATTGCGAGACCTCCCTTATCATTGATTCTCCCTGATCGAATAGTTACTTCGTGTTCGTAGTATAATTCCGGTTGTTCGACTAATTCAACTAATTCTACTACTGTATTCGGAGCTACACTCGCAACACTCATCCTGCCATTAGCATTGATATCGGTTATTCGCGAAGGTAAATTTAGACTGACGGCGCATTGCTGAGTAGCGGTGTTTTAAGAACTGCTTCGAAAAACAAATTTACAGGTTGGTTTTTTTTATCACAACTGAAGCTTAATATATCCCCTTTTTTCAATGTTAATCCAATGATTTCGGAATTTGTATACCTCCTATTATTATTCACTGTGATGACCGTTTCACTGGGATACACTGTCACTCGTTCGATAGTGCCCGATGTAAAGATGCATTCGTAGGTTCGGGAAGCACCCCATATTTTAAAGATTCCTTGGAGATCGGTGGTCAGCCCCAGAATGGTTATCAATGTTTCACACTGTAATTGAGCTATACTTTCGACAAGATATAGCTTTGACAACCCGTCAGGCCTGTATGGATGATGCTGATGGAGATGTCGCCCAAATTTATCTATCGGCATGGTGAAGTTATCGCAGCTACAGTCTGCATGTATATGAATCGTATCGCCGGCTGATTTAGTTATTTATTCTTATTTAATAATTTTAGCTGTTTTTAAGGCGTCGATGAGTCGAACAATTTCATTATTATGACCGGTGTGTCCAGCCAACTGCGACGCAATTAAAATTTGTAATCTATCCACGAGGGCGTTCGGATTTTTCCAAGGGATAAACTCAATCTTTTTATTACTAACACTTAAGACCCCTTTACCCAACCGCGTCGATTTCGGAGGCTGTAAACGTCGAACTACTTTCGTGTATTTTTGGCCGGCGTTTCCCCGTATTTGCTCCTTTGGATTATAATTTTTACGATTGGCTGCAGAACGAGCCACAATATCTCTGTACTGTTCTAGATCCTGTTTCGTATATCCCACAGGTTGCTTTTTGAACATCAGTTCATAAAATCCGGGCGTTCCTTTGTATGTCACCTTATTACCACCATCCATTATATACATATCTTGACCATCGAAGTGAAGCACTTTATTACCTATATCGAATTTATCCGTTGATAGATCGAATCGCACCCCGTATTGTAAATCGAATTTGTCTTCGGTGTCGCGAAT
This sequence comes from Limonius californicus, assembly GCA_014611495.1. Classification (NCBI taxonomy): domain Eukaryota; kingdom Metazoa; phylum Arthropoda; class Insecta; order Coleoptera; family Elateridae; genus Limonius; species Limonius californicus. The sequence goes on from JABXWE010039106.1 coordinate 8,760, forward strand.
CATATCTTCGATATACTGTCTTGCCAATCCGTCATACTGATCTAAGTATTGATCGAGAACTTCCGGCCTCATCATACCTTCTACGGTTTTTTCCGCTTCGCGAACGCTTTGCTCGAGTACTTCTTCGTCAAAGTCTTCATCCTGAAGGTGTCCCACCAGCCCTGTAGTCTCATGCGCATCGTCTTCTAATTTTGCAGGTCGTTCAGCAATTACTTCGGTATCCACAAACTGCGGTTGACCGATGTCGGCCTTTGTAGGGCGGGAGATGGACGCTTGGGGAGATTTTTGAAATTTCGCCTGCTTTTGATGTGAGTGTTCAAGTTCGTCAGGTTCTACTTTCGTCTTTATATCCCTAGTTTGGAACCCTTCAGTTTTAATAGTCGATATTAATTCTTGTAGAGGTTGCGAAATCGGCTTTAATTGTTCCGTCAGGTGTAACTGAGCCTCTGCAATATCTGATTGTAAGCTTTGATATTTCCTTTTTACAGCTTTTCTTGTTTTCAGCAGTTCACTAACTAACCGTTTATCCATCTTTCTGTAGCACGTGACAGCCCATTACTAACACTGTTAATTGCGCTTTGCAGTATATATGTGAAAGTAGCAATCGAAACCTTTTCTATATCTTCCTTCGTCTATTTCACTATCTTTGTCTATAACTAGAAACCCATAGTTGTCATTCCAACACAGTGCACATAAATCCTTAAACTTGTCAAAAGACATGTCGACGTTTACGTGATCGTCGTGTATGTGTTTTAGATTCGTTTTATCTTGCTGGAAGATGATAATAAGATTTGCATTGTCTCTAATAAGTTGTTTTGGAATAGAGGAATACGTTTGGGACAGATAAAAACAATCAATATTTCTATGGCGCCCAAAACAAAAGTAATCTCGAATTATACTTTGACTGTCGCATACAACATCATCGAAAATTATAACTGAGTTCGGTTTAGCCTCCTTAGGTTGTAGTATCTCAGCACCATGATCGTATTCATAATAACCAATTTCCCTTATAGGACTTAGTAAGTTTCTAAGATAACTATATGCAGGTTGCTCAAGAGCTTTCCCATATAAATATACATTTTCAAAGCGCAAACCGTTGGGATGTTCCAACAAGGTGATCATTAAGTTAGTTTTACCACAGTTAGATCGACCTACAATCAATCCTCTTTTACACCCCTTCCCCAGTAAAACACTATGTTTTCGGTATTGCGGTGTTAACGAACTGTCATCGTGATTTGTTATTGGAAGCGAATGTTTCTGTTTTTCAATTTTAAAATTATTCATTTCAACACCATTCGCATCAGTTGTCGTGTAATGAACTACTGTAGTCGGAAACTCGATTGGCATTATATATGTATCAATACTAAAATAGGGTTGACAGTTTGTAGCCGTCTGTCTAGCACAACAGGTTAATATGAGGGTTTACAAACAGAAAGAGGGTATTCGTCGTCGAACAGTTGCGAGGCGAGGTCGTGGTATCGTAAACACGCTCATTAATAAATTACCAGTTGAATTACATATTCCCGGATACAAATTTTGCGGGCCTGGAACGAAATTAAAGAAACGACTTGCACGAGGCGATCAAGGGATTAATCCGTTGGACGAAGCTTGTAAGGAACACGATATCGCTTATTCCCAATACCAAGATCTTGAGAAACGTCACGAAGCTGATAGAAAACTTGCTGCAAAGGCTTGGGAACGTGTTCGTTCCAAGGACGCTGGGATTGGGGAAAAAGCTGCTGCAGTAGCTATAACTGGAATTATGAAAGGAAAAACCAAGCTCGGAATGGGTGGTCGCCGTCAAAAGAGGAGGCGTACTAGGAGAGTTGGAAGAAAGCGTGTAGGTGGAGTCATCAGCTTTACGGGAGCTGTTACTCGAGCACGAAACCGACTTAAGGGTAATAAGGGAAATGATTTACTGAAAGCTGCTCAAATAGCTCTAACTGCCATTAAGAAAAAGAACATCAGTCAACCAAGAACGAGAATAATCAAAATCCCCAAAACGGGTGGTATTTTACCGCTTATACCAATATTTGCCGCTTTAGGCGCTCTCGGATCCCTAGGAGGTGGTGCTGCGGCTGTCGCTAAAGCCGTTAACGATGCTAAATCTGCTGCAAAAGATCTGAAAGAAAAGGAGCGGCATAACAAGGCCATGGAAGCAGTTGCTCTTGGGAAAGGATTATATTTGAAGCCCTATAAAAAAGGTTTTGGATTATATTTGAACCCATATCAACCAAAAAACTAAATGTCAAGCTACCGCTACGCGCGTTAACGAACGTTGATTTAGTGAAATATGCTAAGATATTAAAAATTCCCAATTTTCGGGGGGTTTACATGCGCAACGATTTACCTTCAACGATTCATAAGAATGAATCGGGTATATTAAATCTAGACGATAAGATTGGGGAAGGTACGCATTGGACTGCATACATCAAACGCGGCCTTAACGTATCATACTTTGATCCTATTGGAAATTTAAAACCCCCACTGGAATTAATAAAATATTTTCGCAGCGACGGTAGCCGAAATAAGATTACGTATAACTTTGACCGCTATCAAACGTTAACTTCCAACAAATGCGGTCATTTATGTTTACAGTTTTTATATAGTTCTGCGAGCTAACTTTCTTTGCAGTGTACAATTGGGCCTTGAATATATCGTTTCGCAATGTCTACAATTTTTACATTTACCGGTGATAAGTCAGTTTTAACTGCCGATTTCAGTCCTCCAATTTTTTTGGACGACGATAGTGAATATGTTCTGGGGTTACTAAGCTTTGAGACGTATCATACTATTCCAAATGTGATTAAAGGAGTGAATGATGGTTTTAAAATTACCCAACTGAACGATGACATTGTGCTACCGCAGGGGTCATATGAAATTAATCAGATCGCCGAGTACATACAGAATGAATTGAAAGGGTCTGGAGTGAGCGTGGCAATAGAAGGAAATAATAGCACTATGCACACAACTATTAAAACATCTGCTGAGATCGACTTCACGACTAACAACTCCATAGGTGGATTACTAGGATTCGACAAAATAAAAATTCCTGCGAATAAAGCGACTAAATCTCACCATATTGCGAGGATAATGAAAATTAATTCTATCTTAATACATTGCAATATATCTGTTGGCTCTTACAAGAATGGTAAACCAGGGCATATCATTCATCAATTCTTCCCTACTGTACCGCCTGGCTTCAAAATAGTTGAAACTCCGAATCCGGTTGTTTATCTTCCAATTAGCACAAAAACAATTACCGGCATAACACTTCAAATACTCGATCAAGACGACGAACCGATCAGTTTCAGTTCTGAAACCATAACGGTCAGTTTGCATTTGAAGAAGGTGTAATGGGGTTCCGATTCAGCCCATACTACTACACATCCAACATCAATAACTCCGCACCCGTCCACGGCGGATCTATAAAGCGTCGAAACAAGTGTTCCAAGGTCAGTAAGAGTTCAGCATCCGATCAGTTGACAAAGAAGAATAAAGCATTCCTCAAATCGCTAGGCTTTCAAGTGTTACAATGAGTATTTTGAATATTGGTGAAAAAGTTCTTGTAGACAATTCTATTGTTAGCAATCAAATACACACCCATCAACCCTACACTAATCGCTTTGAAAATAATGACGAAATTCGGATTCCGATTCAGGAAGATATGTCCACTCTACCCGGCTTAAGCCACATATACATTGAAGGAAGCCTCAAAAAAAAACAGGTGAACCTACAACAGTTAAATTTGTAAATAATGGTGTAGCTCATCTATTTAGTGAAATCCGATATGAAATGAATGGCGTTGTTATTGATTCCGTAACTAAACCAGGTATAACATCCACTATGAAAGGTTACGTTTCCTACACCTCAAATGATGTGAAAAAGCTGCAAAATGCAGGATGGCTTCCGACCGACAAGAGCGATATACTTGATGCCGCTGGCAACTTCAATGTCTGCATCCCTCTCAGAATGTTGCTAGGGTTCGCGGAGGATTACGGAAAGGTTATACTGAATATCAGACAAGAATTGGTCTTAATTCGAAGCAATACCGATATTGATGCTTTGTTTAGCATAACTCAAGATGACGTCAAAGTTACGATTAACAAAATTTATTGGAAAGTACCCCATATTACAGCTGGTCTTGCACAGGAATTAGCGTTAACGAAATATATAGATAAGAATATCGATACCCAAGTGGCGTTTCGAAGTTGGGCGCTTCACATCATCTCTGGAGTAAATGAAAATACTCGCCATTCCCACGCTATTGCTACCAGTACGAAATTGCAAACTCCGCGACACGTTATCCTGGGTTTCCAAACAGGTCGTTCCGGAAAACTAAATAAAATGATGAGCGACTTTGATCACTGCAATATTCAAAATGTTAGAATCTATTTAAACACCGAACGATATCCCTATGATAATTTGAATCTAGATTTCTCACATAATCATTTGGCAACTCTCTACGACATGTATTCGCATTTCCAATCCGCATACTACAACAAACATGATGAACCCCTGCTTTCCCTACCAGAGTTTAAGCAAAAAGCGCCTCTGATCGTTGTGGATTGTTCAAACCAAAAGGATTACTTACAAGCGAACGCCGTGGTCTTTAGGTTAGAATTTGAAACTGCTAACAATGTTGAGGCGCATACAACTGCGTATTGCTTGGTTTTGCATGATAAAGTGTTTACCTATAACGCTCTAACTAAAGCGGTTAAACAACTGTAAACCAAGAAAGGCTCAGTTTACTCGGTGTCGCGGTCGAACCAACATCTACAGCCTCATATCGTCAACCAAACTGTGACTACAACACTGTTCTCTATGTTTGTCATAGTAGATGTACAATGCTTCAAGATAGGAAAAAATACGTTTTCACCTAAAGAATTAGCAGCATATGATGGAAACGCAATTTCACATTACATCTTCAGAGCGCCATTTCCTTTCGACACGCTACCTCTACATTTACAACAACAAGCTCAGTGGTTGATGAATAATCATCACTGCATTAATTGGGAAGAAGGATTTACACCCGTTTTCATGTTCCCCAAGATCCTGGAACGACTTCTTCGAGATGCCGATGTAGTGTACGTAAAGGGTCGTGAAAAGGCTGCATTCCTAAGACGCTACACCAGCAAACACATCGTTGAAATAGAGGAACAGCCAGCTCTGTCAGCATCCCAACCCTCTTGCATGCATCATTCGAAATCACTGTGTTACTGTGCATTATCTCATGTTTATCATATATACCACCACTATGTAATGCAATAATTTACCAATAAACTTTTTTATGTACTCACTCCTTTCATTTCATAAACTACAGGTTTACTTTTAAACGTATTTATTGTTTCAGACTACATTGTTTTACACCTCAAATATATTTATTAATAATACAAAAATTATACGCGCAACATTAAACTACACAAGCATATTTATTAATAATACAAAAATTATACGCACAACATTAAACTACACAAGCATATTTATTAATAATACAAATTCTGCAAACTACATAAAACTAATCGAACCTATTTATACGAATACTGTTTAGTTATTAACTTATGAAAAACGTTCAATATATATACGTTTACGGTGATCGCTATTTAACACATGTGACACTACTTTGTGAGTCTCTGCAATTCTTCTTTCAAATCTATATCTGTCCAAAGCAACATGTTGCCAATATCCTTTTCTAGCCTGCTCATATGCAAAACTCCATGTCACCATGTTGTGGATTTTGTTTTTCGACAAATCAAATCGTACTTTGGTCGCCATGTTGTCGTTCTTCGGGTTTCATGAATTTCTTTATAATTTCAGTATGTTCCTCTAACTTCATACAGTCTAGCTTAAACACAAGGCACCTAATGCACATATCACCATTAACATATTCATCACACAATGCGCCGGCATCAGTATACAGTTTTTCCAATCTCGCAAGTTCTTCATCCGTTTCCATTCGTGCCAGGTCGTACACCCTTGCATGTGCTTCCATAAACGCTAAATCCCTAAACCTACTTCTAGTTATTTCGACAGCAGACTTTACATCCGTAGGGGCTGTTCGCGATGCTTCGGCATAACACATCCACATCGTTGCTAGTTAATCGCTTCACTGGAGAACGTTTGCGCAACGTATTCCCTTTCCATATCTACCCCTACTACTCCCTCCGCCAATTTTACCATCTCCAACATGCACAGCCCGTTTTCAGTTTCCACATTCAAATTATTAATTACACTTTGAATATTACTTTGCCATTCACCGGGTAGGGTTGACACTCCTTTGACGACGTTGCTATAAAAGTTATGAAACTCTAACGTTTTTAAATAGTTCAACCGATATTCTATTAAAATTTGCAGGTTCCACAACTCCGTCAGAGACTCTATTCCCAGGTATACCTCCGACCCACAGTCATCTTTAACGAGAATAACTTTGTTGGTTCCAATTGTTTGGCAGCTGATTCGTTTCCCCGCACCTACTATTGGCGGTTGCGTAAACCCTTCTTTTGCAGTAAAATAATCCGCTATAACGTTCCGACAGTCCATTAACGACTTCCATTCCACCGCGTCGAAGACGATCCAGTCATTCTTGTTCCCGTAAATTAACACTGCCGGTGAAAAGAACCCGTAACAACGCAATCCCACCGAAACGAATTTACTGTTTGATTTGTTCAGCGGATAACATCTTTCATTTATTAGAAGTGGAGAAGTGGATTGACTACGTTTACTGTTCGCGGGACCAATTTCGGCTGCTTTATACTTAAGTTGATTTTTCACGTTTTCAATTGTCTGCTTTAAATTATCCATAATAACGGCTTTCACACTCGCGAGTACTTTGCACTGAGTCGACTGGTTAATACTGTGGATACCCTAGCTCCAAAGTCGTTATATAGCACTTCCTCAAGGCTACCCCTCCATCACTAGCAATTACTTGAAGACCATTTCCCCCACCACCAACAACCTTCAAGTCGAGGTTATACCTCCCACCTTAAGCCTTTAAATTCATGTCTACGACTACCCACTACGTTATATTCAAGGTTGCTGCTGGTGGGGGTGTCGACCTTCAACACTTTGTCCGGTAGTGGGTTGAGGTAGCCTTGAGGAAGTGCTACATATATCCAACCGTTACTGCGACAAACTTCAGTTCAGTGTGTACAGGGCATCATGAATACTATATACGAATACTGCGACGAAGACTTCCTCGACGACGAGGGTGTTTACAACTTTAATTGTTTCTCGGTTTACGCGAAGAGTCGACCTGTAAACACCAAACTTCTTCATGCGATCGCAACCATCGCCACTACCCGCTTCATGGGTGGTGAGCGCATCGCTGAGACGCAGATCCTGACAACCCGAAATTATCCAGTCGCATCCCATGAAACCTCATCCTTAGAAGAGCACTTCCACCGGTTGATTATGGATCCCATTAGACGTTTCATGAGCCGACACTATGAAAGCTCACTCCAAAATCTCACATTCCGTTGGGACGATGATGAGTAATTCCTCATTCCTTAATCACACCTCCCACCATTTAACCTTCAATATTTCTCCCACCATTCAACCTTGAATTTTTCCCCCATCATTCTGCTTATAAGTTCAGCCTGCCCGACTTCAGTGTTAGTTGGTTTGTCTTTCTCAAACTGTTAATATGTGCGGTCAAGTTCCAGAGTTCAGATGCTTTACGGAGCGCTTGCTAACATTCGCGAATTGGCCGGGAACTCAATCTCCTGACGAACTAGCGCGTGTCGGTTTCTTTAGCTGCAAAGCACGTGCAGGTTTCTTTAGAACCAAACAGCTTGGCATTCATGCGGATGAGGTGGAATGTTTCTACTGTGGAGTTCGCATTTTTGACTGGGAGCCGTCAGATGAACCGCTTGCTGAACATCTCAGATGGTCCCGACATTGCGGATTCGCTCTACTTATGCAGGGATTAAAAGCTGTAGAGGAGTTAATCGAGCAGGCCAAAAAAAGACTCCAATGGACCGACAGCAGCAGCCTCGAAGACATCGGTGCAGATGTTGCTGGTAACAACGTTGCAGACATTAGCAATCGCGAATTACTACTTAAGATATTGTATCAACTCACACATAAACCTGTTTAATGCTGATAACATACTTTAATAAATGTATCAATAATGCTTTACTATGTTTTCATTTTGTTTATTCTGAAGGGTGGTAGAGTATATATAACTATTCCACACAGTTTATTTCACCATTTGCAAGTTTGCACCAGCACCACCAACATGGTGCGTGAAACGTTAGTTCTTGAGTACATATTCGATGACATAGCTGTTCAAGCCAAGCACGCCGTAGACAAACTTGAGCTGATAGTTATTAATCATCTCATGGAGATGAAAAACAACACTATGTCTTTGCATTTAAAAATTACTGGTAGTGCAACATTTACTCCAAATGATTTAGAACTTGTTATTCCTGAGACGGAATTAAATGCCGATACCGATGTGAATGAGTGGTATGAAAAAACTTTCAGCAATGTTTTCCATTTGATGGAAAAGACATGTCACCGCTTGCAAAGCTTATACCTCGAGGTTACTGCAGATTTTAAAACAACCGAATTTCTCGGTAAAGGAGTCGGAGAATTAGTTCCAATTCCAGATTTTATAACAACCAAGGTTCAAGGCGTAAATACCTGCAGGAAAATCCGCATTTGCTAAGACTTGTATAGTGCATGTTTCGAATTATTATGTAAAACTTGTATTTTATGTATTTGCAATTATCATGTAATTTTTTGTACAATAAAAACTTATAAGATTTTGATTCGTTCTGATTGAATTGACCTTACACATTCAAGGTTTAGGGGGGTGCTAGCTGGCCTTGATCAGTTACTCAAGGTTTTCTGAGAGGTGGTGACCTTGGACTCAAGATCCAGTGAGGGGAATCTGATGACCTTCAATCGAAGGTCGAGTGAGGGGAAACAATGGCCTTGACCTTGAAATCAAGGTCAGGAGTGGGGGGTGGTCGTCAAACTGTCCAACTCTATCTACTGCCAGGCTACCCTACTTCCACGACCTATCCATTTTCGTGGATAATTTTCGTGAAACCATTGCCTAACTCTAGCAGCGTAGTGACTTGGAGCTCCGTCTTGTTGCATCCACATATCCCGACGAACTTGCAAAGGAACATCTTCTAATAAAGGTGGAAGGTCGTTATTTAAGAAATTTAAGTAGTTCTCAGCATTTAATCGGTTAGTACAAAAGGCCCAAGGAGTTTATTATCTACGATTCCTGCCCAAACATTCACTGAAAACCGAACTTGATAATTTCCGTGGTGCAGAGCATGAGGATTTTCATGTGCCCAGATATGTTGGTTGTGAGAGTTAAAGATGCCATTTCTCGTAAATGTCGCTTCGTCTGTCCACAGAATGTTGTTTACAAATCTTGCATTTCCTCTATGTTTTTCTAATAACCAATCGCAAAAGCTAACACGTTTCTCATAATCTTCCTCTAATAAATGCTGCACTCTTACTTTATGGAACGGATAAAGTAGATCTTCCTTCAAGATGTTATAAACGGTGGTCTTGGAGGCACCAACAACTCTAGAAAGAGCACGCACGCTAGTACCCGGATCATCTGTTACAAGTTCCAGTACCTCCTCTTCTAAATTTCCGTTTCTAACATATCTTGGTCGGACGGATATTTCCTGTTTCTCTAAGCCTTTGATTTGTAGCCCGAATTACCACATGGCTGGGATGTCTCCTATTCGGAAAACGCTCGGCGTAAATCCTAGCAGCTTGATTGCAGTTTCCGTGGCACTCCCCAAGAACCCAAATCATGTCAACGTACTCGTTTGTGTCGTACTCCATAGGAAATAAATGCAAATAACCAATAACAAAACAGGAATCAAAGCAACAAAATGAATGAAAGCAACAAAGTGAATGAATACAGAAAAACGCAAATAAACTCACAACGAACCAGGAACTGAAGGAAAATGACAATGCAAACGTCCCGATAAGTAAATCAAAGATTTTGACAAATGTCGAAAAACAAATTTTCTACTTTTCATCACAATACCATGGCCTTGCACTGTTGTCAAATGTAGTATTTACGAAATTTATCATTTTAACAGTACTTCCAGAAGAGCAACTAGAGCGTCAACTCAATATTAATCTTTACATAATCAAGTGGCAGTCAGTCACTTATCGGCAGATACGTGCAACATTAAAGTTCTCGTTATTGTTTCCATGAAATTCTGTTTTAAAGATATGAACTTTAACACTGTCGTACAAGAAAACTAAGCTCCAAATACCTACTTTTATTTGAAGATTTGTATTAAGTATTCATAAAGGAATTCTGAAGCTTTTAAGGCATTTAAAGGACACCCTGTGTATTGGCTACCTGTAAGGTAGTGAGATTGAGCGAGACGAGTAGTTGTTGATTATTGAAGCTGCAGATAATGCTTTTGCTTATGTAGTACTGTTGAGATAGTGCTGTTAGTAATTGTAATTACTGTGTTCTTGCGACTGAAGCCTCTGGCACTATGCGTGGGGATCCAGTGAGCTCTCCAAGGTTCCTGGGGGTTGCGTACCCGCACAGGATTCCGTTTTAAGCTGCTTAATGCTTCGGAGAGTCGGTGATTGGGCCTAATCACTCGGCTTGACCTCGACCTGGTTGACCAGCCAGTGATCTCTGCATTGCACTTTGCATAGTGGCCTGTGGAGAACCTGTCTCTCACTCTTTTCCCTGTGAGGCAGTTACGGCGACCGGCGGAGGTCGTTTGGTTATCACAATGACATGGGGGAACTGAACCCATTAAACGGTGGTAACATTCGGTTACCCGATACCCGTTACAGGTTAGGTACATCAGTCAAGATCTACTAAAGACCGCCCTGTAAAGGACACACCACCCTGAACGACAACTACTAGAGACGGTCCTGTCATGGTGCCAAAGGTGAGCTACTAGATGCCACGCCGGATCCTATGGCGGGACACCCAACCCCCTGTAAGTAGAAATGTAGAAGTTGCAATGCTAATGTGGTAACGTATTATTGCTTTGTTGGTGTGTGCTGAAATGCGGTTGTGATTGTTTGTGTGTTTACTTTATGAGTGCACCGCGTACATGTCTGACGCTACTAAATCCTGAGTTCCCGAGAATTTGGTCTTGATGAGAATACACATGACCGATTTCGAGACTATCGGTGAGTGTTTAGTTATTTGTTACTTACTGCTTTACGGACATACTGTTTGTATAAAATATTTATTTGGGTATGACCGTTTTTGTAGATATTATTTTTGTTAGTTACTAAAACAAGAACAAGTGAGTTTTCAGAAATAATGTACCGAATTAATATTTCAAAACAATTTAACCAGAATTTTTGTTAAATTTACTTTTCATTGTTCACAGCTACTAGGTACAACGATAATGACACAAAAACGATTTATACCATAAATTTCATATGAAAGAATTAAATGCTGTTTCGCAAACAACAAGTTATCATAATATATTCGCATGTATTAGTAATGACCACTGTACCCAACCGTTTATATAACCATTTATTAAAAAAGTTTATGCACTTTAAAGCTGTGTGGTCCTAATTTATCGTGAGACCTGCAAGTTTTTATTTTATTATAAGAGCTAACTACCGTGTGCGCTTAATTCAAACTTAAGTGGGATTTTATTTTATTATTAGAACTGTTTGATAAGTAATATAATATTATTAAAAATTGAATCGTGTGCTTCTAATGTATTGTGGAAGTTGCGTTATTGACTTCTAAGTTATCATTATTTATAATTATTAGTGTTTTATTCCTTTAATTTAAATTTAGAACTGGACCCTTCTAATTTATTATTAGATTTGTGTACTCATTGACTGTGCTGTGTGTACCTAATTATAAACGTTGAACTGTGTGCTAATTTGTTTTATGAGAGTTTAAACTGCTATTTTAAAATTAGGGTTCTGTCTGAATTTTAATTTTTTTAATTTATACACAGGAGCTGTAAGCTCTTAATATATTAATATAGTTGTGTACTTATTCACAGTGATGTGTACACTTATTCAAATATTGAGCTGTGTAATAATTTTTTATGAGAGTTAAAATTTCTGTATTGTGATTAGAGCTCTGTTTTTCTATTTTATAATAGTAGTTATAAGATCATAATTTACTGTTATAGTTGGGTGCTTATACACAGTGCTGTGTGTGCCTATTTAAATATTGAGATCCATGCTAATATTTATGGGAACTCAAATTTATATTGCATTATTATGGTTCTGTCTTCCTAACTTATAAAAGTAGCTATACGCTTCTAATTTATACACGGGAACTGTAAGCTCCTTATATATTATTATAGTTGTGTGCTCATTTACAGTGCTTTGTGCACCTATTCAAATGTTAGCTGTGTGCTAATTTTTTATGAGAGTTTAAATATCTGTATTGTGATTAGAGCTCTGTTTTTCTATTTTGTAATAGTAGTTATAAGGTTCTATTATATTGCTATAGTTGGATGCTCGTTGACAGTGCTGTGTACTAATTAAATATTGAGATCCATGCTAATTTTTATGGGAGTTCAAATTTCTATTTTAGTATTAAGGTTCGGTCTTCCTAACTTATAATAGTAGCTATACGGTCTTAATTTATACACGGGAATTGTAAGCCCCTTATATATTATTATAGTTGTGTGCTCATTTACAGTGCTTTGTGTACCTATTCAAGTATTAGCTGTGTGCTAATTTTTTATGAGAGTTTAAATTTCTGTATTATGATTAGAGCTCTGTTTTTCTATTTTGTAATAGTAGTTATAAGGTTCTAATATATTGTTATAGTTGGGTGCTCATACACAGTGCTGTGTGTACCTATTTAAATATTGAGATACATGCTAATTTTTATGGGAGTTCGAGTTTCTATTTTATTATTATGGTCCTGTTTTCCTAACTTATAATAGTAGCTATACGCTTCTAATTTGTACACGGGAGCTGTAAGCCCCTAATATATTATTATAGTTGTGTGCTCATCCACAGCGCTGTGTGTCCCTATTCAAATATATGTGAGTTTTAATTTAATTTATTTTTTGGGTTCTGTTTTCGTCATTTATAATTGGAGCTGTAATCTCCTAATTTATTATTCTTCTTCTTTTCTCTATCAACCTTCATTAGTCCATCTTTGGATATAGGTCTCCCCAAGGTTCTTCCAATTTATTATTTTAGTATAATAGGTATTTCATGGGGCAAACATCTGCATAATAAATTTTGATATCATATAATAAGTGCAGGTTACATATGTATATTATAAACATATAAAACATGCACGACTATTTTGTAAATTTGTTAGATATTTGCGTGTAAGCGCGGTTATAAAATGTCATTTATCCTTCCTAAATTGAGGTTATAATAAAATTTATGACAGAGCAGATTGGTGTCAGTGTTATTTGCGTAATACAGTAAAAACTATCGATCATAAACCTTATAAACCAAAACTTTTGACAACAGCATCGTCGACATATGTTAGAAAAATTTGAGAAGTAGTAAACATTAAAATTTGGCTCTTGCTCCATTAGAGTGTCAAACAAGCTGATTGCAGCCCTTATAAAGTACCAGGGATTTCAGACATTTTAAGGAAGACACATTTTATGGCCAATACCCAGATTTCTATATTCAGCAAGGAATATTCCATGTCTGTGTAAAATATATTACAGCAGTAAACTTAATTTTGACTACTGTTTAGATAAAGCTTTTAACCAGTCTTACTTGAGTAAAGCCTTTAGATTTCTATTCCATGGTTACTTTATCATAAATGTTGATTATATTACACATATTGCTCATGTGCAAAGTTTGATGACTTCATATATCAGAAGACGAATGAAACCGCAATATTTTAGTAGTGTCGAAATATGCATAAATAGAATAAATCGAAATCTTTTTTTTTATATGTCAAATCTTCCAAGCTGTACATATCTAAAGTACTAAATAAAGTAGCCCATCTTTTAACTACTGTACCTAGCATGTTTGTAAAGGCAGGGATTATTAAATGTCCTCAAACTACACAACAGAATTAGCTCACAAATCGTAAACAGTTTTATTGTTATGTTTTCATTGTTTCGAACTAGTACTTTAATTTTAACGTAATTTTTATGGGAACTGTCTGCAGAGGCCTAACAAAAAGAGGTTCGTTTGCGAAGATATTATATTTCGTAACACGATATCTTCAAATGAAAAGGCTTGTTAAAAGCACTTTACTCAGACATGTTTTTCTAGAAAATTAAACATCCATTGTTGTTTCGACGTCTCATAAACTAGGCTGCAAATTGTTGCAAAACGAACACTTCTTTTAAATTATAGTTTGTAAGGTGCTTGTTAAATCAGCAATTAAGTGTCGCTTTGAACTTGGAAGATCTTAAGAGGAAAACCGTGATCAATCCATTGCATAAATATTTAATTCGTGTTGTCTTAATAAATCCGTTTTCAGCGCCGTCAACAACCAAATTATACCCCACTGGTAGCAAAAACACTACCAAACATTGAGTCGCTATTTTTAGACTAAGAAAATTCTAAACGTAAACAAGTCGACGACTGTTCAGACTGATGAAGTGTATTTTAATAGCAAAATTGAGTTATTAAACGTCTGGGAAAGTTTACTTACGCATTAATCTAAGGAATTGAGGAGCAGGCGGCGGTTTATTGTCCCTACCAGCCAAAGGTCCGAGTCTGAAGTCGAGCAAACGCAGAAAGGACATCACCAAGGCAGAATCCACAGATGATAAAATTTCCCGCATGCGTCCACGCAGCAGCTCGAGAGACGGATACAAATATTGTTCGAAGAGGTCCTGGAAATCATATGCGAATTCCACAGCCAACTAGATGAAAGAATAATCAGGAAATGAGAACGCTGGTTGTTAATGTGGCATGATTTTACTTTTCGAAGTTTTTATTAGATAACGAATAAATAAATATGACAGATATAGCTTTAAGCGAAGCGTATAAACGGCCCGAGTAAAATTTTCGTTAAGCATTGGACATGTAGCGATGTAGCGTGAAAATATATACGGAAACGCCTTAATCTGATTTTTATATTCTATTATAAATGGAAATTATGCGTTTTATTTATACGGTTGTAAAAGTTAATTTTCGCTCCCAGTATAAACTGAATAAACTTGCGCTAGAAAAATGTAAATTTAACATCTTTAGACAGTTTTTTTCCTCTGCTATAGATTTGGATGATATAATTTTTTATATAATTTTTTAAATTTTTACCAAAACATTTAACACATAGATTCTGTAAAAATGTACTGCACAATGTAATGAAAGTCAAATGAATATAAAATTGGCCAATTGAATTTTTTAAAATTCTTACTAAAACGCATCATAAATGTATATTAATCTTTGTATAACGAAGGACGAAATAGTTAAATCCAAGTTTCTACAATATGCACGACTGTACACTCTCACATACGCAAAAATAAACGTTTCGTAAAGCAATTTTTTCGGGTTCTTGCATATAAACGAATACAGCAGACGCTCGATATCGTAAACACCCGATTGTGGAAACATCGCGATAATGTAAACACAAAATTCATACTATAGGATCAAATGGAACGCCCGATAACATAAACAACCTGTACAGCTCGATAACGTAAATACCTCGTTTCTTATTGTTTTTATGATGTACATACGTGACTCAGCAAATTATTTGTAGGAACAGCGCTGATTCCATTTTAGTCTTTGTTAAACTTAAGCCAGGCATATTGCATGCGTTTATGCATTACGACTATGGCATCCACATCCAATAAAAGAAAGTGTTTTAGATTGAGTGACAAAGTG
Organism: Limonius californicus; assembly: GCA_014611495.1. Taxonomy (NCBI): domain Eukaryota; kingdom Metazoa; phylum Arthropoda; class Insecta; order Coleoptera; family Elateridae; genus Limonius; species Limonius californicus. The sequence goes on from JABXWE010039106.1 coordinate 24,522, forward strand.
AAAATCATAGACGAGGTTGCACTAGGTGCGAGAGTGACACAATTAGCAAAAAAATATTAATTGTGTTATTAAAGGTTTCTTTTAATAATTCGCTGATTAATAAAATCTAGCTCGCTAATGTAAACATTTCGATCATGTGAACACACTGGGGTCTGAATTAGTTCACGTTATCGAGAGTCTGCTGTATTTACTTAAAATCACAAAATCTATTTTTTTAAAGAAACAAATATTCTCCCTATAACTATGGTATTTGAAAATAAAAGCAGAGGTTTTAATTCTAAAATAGAAGATGTACTAAATTATTTTAGAACCGAAGGTGCCTAACAAGATATACACTTATTCGACATTCACACAGTTACTATTAAAGTACTGCGAGCAAGCTGACTGTCGAGCAAACGGATGGCGAGCAACTGTCTTTCTCAGCGTGCAATCGGTGGCGAGCAAACGGATGGGGAGCAGACGGCGGCGAGCAAGTGGTGGCGAAGAAATGGCCTAGCTAGAACGATCCGAATATCTAGGTGGTCATTTTATGGCATTTTTTCTCTGTCGATTGTTGGTGTACGTATTAATTACGTATTCATGAAAACCCATTTGTAATAAAATTAGTTTCACACAATTATTGGCGAGGCGAAGTTGATGTGGATGACGACGCCATTCGCTGAACAATCACGTAACTAATTTCATGTTGGTGCTCATTAATGAATTTTTAGTAAATGATAACATCCAGACTAATAATGGCATTAAACTCCCGTAAGATTCCTTATTGCACTATAATCTGTTTTCGCTTGTAGATCGGTTGTAGATAGGTAAACGACCATATCCGCATCTTTCTTTTATTGAGGGAACTTCATCTTCTGCTTCGGTAACATGTTGATAGGCTAAATAGTTGGGGCGTAGTTAAAATTCCTTTTATAATTAATATAACACAAACGGAGAAACAGTATTTTTGTTGTGCTATTCTACTTTATCCTCCGCTATGAACTGTGGACGGACTATACTTAGATTATCCGTATATTGCAAGCTGAAATTCCTTGCTGTAATAACACCGCACTTGTCCAGTATTTTCAATTACTATTGCAAGCAACAAGAGAATGTTTCTTACTCTTTTTTATATATCTATGGAGTGCCTAATTTCATGGCTCTGTTTTTATTTATTTATCAGGCGAATAACATTTGGAGAGAGTAATATATACAGGGTTTTTGTACTAATACCAGCTAGCTAATAACTCCTAACTATTGCAAATATCTTGTGAAAATTACACCGTGAAAACGATGGATTACTACATATTCCAGTGCCTGCCGTTTTGAATAGTTATATGCATTTCTTAAATTTTAAACGTAATTATTCATTTATACAGAGAGGGGATGGCTCAGTGGAAAGAGAGCCAAGCTTTGGTTGTAATAGTCCAAACACCTTTCGGTTTAATTAATGGCACTTGTATGTTACGATCGCACTAGAGGTTTAACAAGAGCATATACACAAAAATACACCACACGCTAGGAAGGTTAAGCATGGCTACGCTCTAACATGACAACCCGTGGAGTCGGGCCCTGTTGGGCATACGAGCCCTAACAACTATATATTCGGACACATCACATATTCTTAAAGAATATTCTGTAATTTGACATATGAGGTATTTTGAAAACGTTTGTGATAAAAATGCTGTACAGTATAAGTACCTCAACTTATTTACAAACGTTGTGTACAAGTGATACCTTTTTTGAACTACTACAATAATTTGTTTTAAAGACAAGTATTTTGGTTGACAACTAAATGTTCGGACATGTTAGTCATTCTTCGTGATTACAGGCAGGCGGCTGCGATAATTTTTTTAAATATAGTTTTCCTGTCATTTTGGTATGTGTTTGGCACTTTGTGTCTTACAAATCAATAGTTATGGTTCGAGGGACACCAACACCGCGATTACTTCGTGAAACTGTAATTAAAGAATGCCATAGCGGCAATTCTATGCGTAAAATTGCTCAAAACTTGGGTTTAGCCAAATCCACAATAGCAGACATTATTCACAGATTTGGAGAAACCGCAGATATTAACATCAAGGGTAAAAGCACTGGCCGTCCCAACCTTGTAACTCCTAGACAACAACGAAGATTAGTTAGAGTTTGTAAAAATTCAAGAAGGGCCACCCTACGTGAAATAAGTGCACGATGGAATGCTGAAACGGGCTTGAGACTTTCACGAGAATGCTGCCGAAAATGGATTCACAAGTCTGGTCTTGGATTTTATAAGGTATACAAAACAAAACAAGCATTCAAAACTTTTACTGCATTCAAATTATTTAGGCTAAGGAGAAACCACTCTTAACCAACCGTCAGAAAAAGAAACGGTTAGCGTGGGCGAAAGACAAAGCTAACTGGACTCGCGACGATTGGTATAAAATCATATTTAGTGACGAATCCAAGTTCGACATCTGCGTTGGGGATTTTCGAAGACGAGTTGTAAGATCGCGAGACGAAGCCTTCCACAAAGACTGCCTTAAACGCACAGTAAAGTTTCCTCAGGGACAAATGACTTGGGGGTGCATGTCAGCATACGGTTTAGGAAGGCTGGCGTTCATAAAGGGTACAGTGAATGCACAATATTATCAAGATTTGTTAGAAAGAAGCTTGTTGCCGAGCATACAAAGCTTACATCCGGATGGAAATTTCATATTCCAGCAAGATGGGGCTTCGTGCCATACCGCCAAAACCACTCAAAAATGGTTGTCTGACCATCACATTACCGTATTAGACTGGCCATCAAATAGTCCCGATCTCAATGTTATTGAAACGCTGTGGCACAAAATGAAGCAGAAATTACGTGATAATCCTCAACGTACGCTTCCTACCTTGCAAGCAAAAATTCAAGAAATATGGGATTCGTTCACCCCTGAATTTTGTAAAAATCTCGTTTCTACCATGCCTGGTAGAATTAAGGCTGTAATCAAAGCCAAAGGAGATGTTACACCTTATTAAAAGAACAGTGTCCGAACATTTAGTTGCCACATTAATTACGTATTTATTGTTACTTTTTAATGGATAAACATTGTTATATAAATTTATCATAAGCTTTTATTAAAAACGACATACAATAATATTATTAAAGCAATAAGCGTTCATAGAAACATTCAATAAAATATTTGAGTTGGCTTTTATGTCCATTTACTAGAAAAATTGGTAGTGTCCGAATACATATATAGTTGTTAGGGCTCGTAGCACAAACTAGCTTAGCCTTGCCTCGCACCAAAGCGATGGGGGGCAGTGAAATTTGGTTCTGTTACAAAGCTAAAATAACTGGTTCGAAAGCAAAATAATTTTTAAATTTCATATATGAGTTAAAAATATCTCCAGCGGTACACAATATATTATTTAAATTTTAACTTATTTTAGCAATTGATTGGCCAATTCTTGTTCTTGACGACCAATTTGCATCTGTTTGGCATAGAATTTACCAATTTTTCTAGTTCCTGCTTGGAAATACAGCGAAACCGAGCATCAATCAAATATTCGATTAATTCAATTTCATGTGTTTTCTTTTGTGATGTTGGATATACCGTGCCACAAGTTCTCTATTGGATTCAGGCCTTAGAATTGCGCCAGCCAGTTATGCTGTTGATATGATCGGTCGCCACTAATGATTTATCCAGTTTTATTTGTAAGCAAACAGTATTATTGTTTTGGTGAATAAACATTTTTCGCCAAACAAGTTTTTCCCACTAGATAGCATTGTACAGTACTTTCAGGTATTTTGTGAGGTTCATCATATAAGATACGCCATGTAGTTGATCAACGGTTTGAACAGACATGCAATCCTGTATAATAAACAGAATTTGGCTGCTTAGTTGTACACGTATTGATCCAGGAAACTTTTTCTTATAAAGCATACAGAAAATTAATTCAATTTTAGACAATGAGTATTTTGATCAAATAACATTATGTTACTGTTTTCGATACAACACCTAATAATTTGTTTGTATGAAATTTTCCCTTTAAAATCTATAGTAAAGCTGTCTACTTAAACTTATGATAATGAACGAGATATTTGAAATAACATATGTATTTGGAATTTAATAATCATAGACAAAAATCTCGCTGATTATTAACTTAAGGTAAAGAGTTGTATTATAAGTTTTTTAAATAAAATATATCGTACAATCCAATTAATCTGCAAGTACAGAATACTCTTTCTCTATCACAAAACACTATGTAGGTAGTCGAACAAGCCTAAAAAATACAAAATTTTCTACTAAGATAATGTATCTTTTGTTTCGACTAAAACTTGTTTACGACAAGTATTGGTGAGAACTATTTTCACCAAAATGTAAACATAAAAAAATTAAGCATCCTACAGCATTTATCGCGTAGAGTTGCATGTCTGTAGAAGAAATTGGTCGATTACAATCATCTCAGGGATGATGAACGCCTCTTCGAAATGTTGCGTAATATGATGCTACCTAGCGGGAACGATCAGTTTTCCGGAGAAAAGTATATATTTCATGACTTGCGTAAGAGTAAAATAGCTAAATCCTGGAAGACGATCTATAAAACCTACATGATTGACTGATAAACATAATCTGCAAACCTGAATCAATCAGAGAACTTGTGGCAAAGCACATCAAACATCCTATCTATAAGTAGATCCACAAATAATAGAATTAATCAATTTTCTCTGGTGTGTATTTCGAAGAAGAAACAAGGAAACGTGATAAATTCCATTGCAAGTAAACGTGAGTTGATTCCCAAGAGTAAGCTAGTTTTAAAGAAATTTTTGTAAGAGCATCTCTTTGTGTTGTATAATTTTGTTTTTTACTGTTTATCAATACTTACATTCTTCGAGTCCATTAGCAGTGCAGACGCATTTTGCCTATGAACTGTCGTTTCGTGTATTTTGTGTTTTTGTGATTGTTGTTTATAATGTAAAACGAGTTCTTTTTTTAAACTAAGAGTCGTATTCGGTCGCTTTATTACTACGAGGGGAGTTTTTATGCTATTTACGTAAGTATGATGGAAGCAAGCTAGAGAACAAACAAAATTTTATTTTTAAACATAAGAACCATTAACGCTTACACACTTATTCCAACGTTTTTTCTAAAAACGCTATGGCTTCTAAACAAAATTTTGATAACTCTGGAAAATACGACTCCACAGAGTTTTTCAAGTCCTCATTCTACAAAAAGCGACGCCCTCTCAAGTGTATTTTAAGTTTTGAAACGAGATAATAGTAACAGGGGGCGAGGTCGGGACTGTTCGGTGGATGTTGTAATTCCTCAAAGCCACATTCATCAATTGCTTCTTTAACGATTCGTGCTTTATACACCCTGCAGTTGTCGTGCAGAAGCATAGTTGTATGGGCAAAACTGTGAGGTCTGCTCTCGCTATTTTAATTGTCGTTCTTATGTTGATGACAGTTTTCGCTATTTTTCTTTTAAGATTGAGTTATGAGGGGCCAATTCCGCAAAGCCTTGAGGTTTCCCTTTGTAGGCTAGATTTTCCGATTAATGTTTTGTCTGCACCTGACCCTGGATGGTTTCTGCGAATTTACGTTTCGGATCTTTCCAGAACTATTTAATCATATTTCTCCATATAGTGTAATATTTTTGACCGACGTATGTTCGGGTTGCGTTTAGCTCTTCAGTTAGTCTTCCACGTTCGACTCCGGTCTACCAAGTCCATCTACGGGGGCCTTTAAGAAATTAAGTACTGCAGGGGCGGCTTTTGGTTTTCGATGGGTATCCATCGCGTGTATTTTCGTATCGCTGTTTCACCGTGGAGTGAACAGAATATCGACAAGTGTAGGATTTAAAAGAAAACACGCTGGAATTTATCCCTGGAAAGGCAATTTATTGCGAATTTGCCGATCGCCTTTGGCGGATTAGTATTGAGCCCATTCGTTGTTCCTGTACCTGTGCAGTTGCTGCAACAAATAATTCGTCTCGGAATTCTTCCGAAGAAGTCGTCTACCTTTTCCCGGACCTGAAAATACCCCAGACTGTACCTGCATCTGGAAAACAACCCCCAGAATTGTGCCTGCCTTCACCGAAAGTCAAGGTAAAGGACCTAGTTTTTTTGTGTGGTGAACAAAACCCTTTTACGCGTTAACTTGCAAAATTCTAAGTGATTGAACCCTTTTTTTATGCAACAAACAGCGACCTTCAGTCGCCGATTGTCCTTTTTTGTATTACTAAATGTAAAGAATAATTATATACATATATTGGGCTATTCGTGTAAGCTCCGACGCCACTGGTCACGTAGTCGTTTGGACAATTTAAATAACGTACGCCAGCGACGGTGAGTCCCTCCTCTTGAGCGCTCAAATTAACTATTTGTAATATAGAGCTATATATATATATATATATAGAGTGTTTTAAAATTCATTACATCTTTTATTATTTTGTATTTGTGTGTGCATCAATATTGCAAGCTTTCTAAACAGGACGGAGGCACAATAAAGGTGAGTTCGATTCCCGTAAGCTGTACTCCTCGGCCTTCCACGAGAACCTGCAATCAGCTGTGATTTGGAAGGTGGCGCCCGTTTTTGACCTACTCTGTTCACAACCAGGAAGATTTCCTCCAGTAAGCGATTTCCGTGAACTCCCCCCTAGTTCTCTGAGCTAAGCTGCAGGCATTTTTCCACCTATCCTGTTGCGGGTCGACGCAAAAGCTCGTTTGGCCCGTAACAAGTTACAATTTTAAAGAAGAAGTCCTCATCTTGGGATAAAGCCGCCAAATTATCCTCGCAAATTTGTGGCCTACACAATTTTTGTTCAGGAGTGATCAGCCTAGGAATACACCGTGCTGACGTGCTGATGTTTCTGATATACCTACTTTTCTTGCAATAACTGAAACTGTCATTCGGCGATCAGTCAACACCAAATCTTCAACTTTCTTTATGGCCTGTGTTCGTGCCTCAAAAAGGCCTTCCGCACTTTGGGCCTTCCGAATGGAAACCCTGCCCCATTTGAATTGTTTACACCAAAATTTATATGGAAAATTGGACGGGCTATTTTCCCCATACAGTCACCATTCTCTCATGGATATTCTTTGGATTATTGCCTTCTTTCGATAAAAATTGTATGAGGCTTTTATGTTCAAGTTTTAAATCACTCGTTATACAGAAATGACAAATCTTAAGCGAGTTATATCAAACTTGGAGGATACACTCTAGAATGTCACAGAAACTTGACATAATAAAATTATCACGATAGCATTTTGTTTCCACAGCTAGGTAGATAACAAAAAAAACTCCCCTCGTAAGACAATAAAATTCCAAAGTTTACATTTTAGATGGAACGTTTTTTGGCGATGAAGCATGGATCCATCTTAGTGGCCACGTAAACTCCCACGCGGTCAACTAAAAAACCTTATACATATTAGGAGACCTCATTACATCGCCTAAAACGGGGATTTGGTTTGCGGTGTCGAGTAGAAGAATAATTGGGCTATACTTTTTAAGAGAACATCAATGCCAGCAACTATCTGCGACTGTTTTTAAGAGCGTTTGCCGTTTGTCCAGCAAGATGATGCTCATAACAGTAGGTGCAACTTTCAATTTAGTAAGAAAAATTTTTGAAGTTTGAATAATTAACTAAGAATACTGGTCACCGCAATCGCCCAACTTTACACCTCTCGATTACTTTACGTTTGGACGTCTTAAAAATGTGTACCAAAAACGTTTATAAACAACTGAGGAGTTTCAGCAGGCCATACTGAATGTCGTGAATAAAATTACACCGAGACAGTCGGTACCATTAAAAAAAATGAAGCGTGCGGTAAACGATTTATTAGATAATGATCGGAGGTATTTTGAGCAACTAGTAAGCAACAATTTTACAAAATGTTTTATTATTCGTTTAAACTGTGTTATTAAAGTAGCAAGCAAGCAAGTAAGCGAAAATCTGTAGTAGTAGGTTCCAAGAATTTCACCGTATCCACACATTTCTCGGGCCCACGGAATGCGTTACTGTAGCAACCCGGTTTTCTCAGCTGTAAAAATAATGGAATCCGCTTACTGCAAAATGATGTTATGTCCGCTGGGAATGTAAGAAGGGTTTAGAAACGCATCCCAACAATACCAAGACCACCACTCGTACACCGGGGCTACTACAAAGAGGTTGATGGTATTCAAGTTGTTCATATTTCATTATTATTGTTTGTGCTACCGTTATTATATTCGTTTGTTATTCAATCTTTCATTACACATGCACAGTGTACATTAATTTAGTTCAACTAACTACATGTGTTAAGTTTTGCTCATTTAAATTATAAATACAGTTTTGTAATATAAGGATTTACGCACAATATAAACCGATTTTTAAATTTCGCGTTATTTGCTATATTGTACACATTCATTTCTAAACTGTTGCAGGACCCTTTATCGTTATTAAATCTAGTAAAAAAATTAGTTACCTGCAATTTACGGCTAACCTTAAATTTTTGAACATATACGCGCTGTTAATTGTAAAGTTAACTTTTTGGTAAGTAAAGAGTCTAAGTTGAGCTTAGCTTGGCCCCGGCGAAATTGTTTTAGCAAAATAAATAATAATCTTACCGCTGGCAATCTCTTGATCCAACAATTAAGGAAAGGTTGCAATCCTAAAACACCCGGTTCCAAATAGACCATTCCGCATCTGGAAACCGTAGCTGGGGATGCCACCGCTAAATCGGCCACTTCAAACATCATTGTCTGGGTGTCCCTGAGCTTTATGATTTCGCCACTGCTTAAGCACAGCTTTTTATTGTCGTCCAGAACTGTATTCATGTTTTCAATCCAAACGGCGTCCACAGGGCCGTCGAAAACGTACCATCTTTTGTCCTTGTCGGTGGCGCTGACGCCAATCCGTACCAGAGAAGGCAAAATTCCATCAGTCCTAAACGTTTAGAAAGTTATTTGAAATAGGCGGTCGTGAAGTGTAATATGTTGGACCGTTTGAAAATTACAAAATATTTATGAGTACTTGAAGCAGATTCTTCGGAGGAGCTGCCAAACGAACGAAAATAGATAGGATAAAACAAATACGATTGAATAATTGCATAAGCAATGTTACCTGAAAAAACATGCGCTAAAAAAATATTTACTTAAGTTGAAATTTGCTTCTATAATAATTAAACCGCAAACAGTTTAAATAACTTAACTTTTTTTTCACTGTTATTGATACAGGGTGTATTTAGTGCAGAATTCTTTTATATTTTATTTATTAAACAGAATATTGAGAACTGTTGTTGAAAAGTTATGAATTTTCTTCTACAATCTATATCATTCATCATTTTAATTTGATTTGGCCGAAACAAGCTAAACTATGTCTTTTTCAAAACAATGCTCTCTATATTATATTTTAAAATTTTCTGCCGATGAAAAAATAAAGTGATTATACTGGTGTAAACTGCATTGTTTCTGCATTGAGAGGGACCCTGAAGTAGAGGGGACATACTTTTTCCTTACAAAATTCAACAACAGCTAATAGGGGGCCTAAATATAGCTAAACTTTACAATTGCTACAAGCCAAAATTTAGAAGAAGTTAGAAGTTCGTTAAATTAAAATCGGCAGATACAAGAAATATATTAAGTTTGGCAAGCAATTTCTTTGCTTAAAAATAACATCTTCCTAAAGCGCTTATTGGTCCTGTACCCCTAAGACTGCGCTCTTACTTAATTCAATTCGTTCTAGTTTACCTAATGAAGCCTGTTCGTGCAAATTTGGTGAAAAGTTTAAATGACTTATGTACTTCGAGATTAATTTGTCAATTCCAACATAATAAGAGACACACTACCTACAGGGTGACCATTATTCTTGTACTGCAATATTATCAAAATTTTGAAGTGAGTCCGTCTATATTAGTTTCATGTTCTGTGAAGTCTCGCAAACGGTTCTGTAGAGCGACTCGCGGTGGGAGTGTAGTACAGGCCCTTATGCACACCAATCTGACAAAACTTCTACTTAAAATTGCTTTGAAGATACCCACTACTTGTCAATCATAATGTAATCCACCTTTTGTTGTACAAACCGCTAATCGATGGTAACTACCATTTAAGAGTTGGCAGCTGTTCTCATACTACAAAATAAATATAACACATACAAACACAAGAAAATTGATAGTTTTTGCGCAGTAGTTTTATTATATTACATATTAAAATTAATCGGCGCAGACACAAATCGTCGGCATAATGGAGTTGAATTAATCACATCCACGCGTTTGAAAACTAAAATATTAATTTCAAACACAAAAAAACATCCGATTGTGCTGTTAAAAGGTACGACGAAAATTAAATCAATTTCAGTTACTCCCTTACACATATTTGGCAAACAAAATAATTATCGATTTGCAGTGCTATTGAATAAAGAATGACAGATAAGTAAAGCAATTAGTAATAAAAAATTATGAATCACTCATAAGTAAAGATACTATTTCTGAAAACGAAATGGTTACTAAAACCCAGGTATTTTTAATTAAAACATTCTTAAGGCACTTCTTTACAGGGAATGTAACGTATTTTCTAAAGTTGCAACTTTACACAGTCGTTTATGCGATATCTATTGAGAATGCCTAGATCTACTTAATTTAAGCAAACTTATGCTGCAGTTCACGTCCTTATATTTGGAAACGTTTAACGGCCAACTCTCATAAGGTTTGCACAGTATATAAGAGCCTGTAGTACACTCTCTCCGTGAGCAGGTCTATAGGTACTTTGCTCGCCACCACTTACTCGCCGCCGTTTGCTCGCTACCGATTGGTCGGTGGGAAAGATGTTCGCCATCCGTTTCCAACGGACACTTTACTTTACTAATTTATTGCACTTAAAAATACGCGCAACGTGTAAAATAAATTCTATTAGCATCTGTAAAGAGGCACTGCGATGTTTCAAAATTAAAATAATCAATAAGTAAGATACAATGTTTGCAGTAGTATTTTAAAACTGTTGTTTTATTTTTAAGAAACAGTTAGCCAACATTATGCATCGATATTAGATTTTTATAACCGAACATGAAGACAAAAACCACAAATATGGAGTAGGAATAATACTGACAACAGAAGTCAGCAAATCAGTAACAAGTTTTATTCCTTATTCAGATAGAATTGCATTGATTCAGTTAAATGCCCAAAGCAGACAAATTAACATTATCCAAGTATATGAACCAACGGTGGATATAGAAGAATTTTACGAACAATTAGCGACCATTCTGGAATCAGTCAAAAAACAAGATATAACACTGGTAATGGGAGCCTTTAACGCTAAAATCGGGAAAGGTAGCACAGATTATTATATTGGTAATTATGGACTAGGAGAAAGAAATGATAGAGGAGAAAGGCTTGCAGAATTTTGTCAAACTTATGGATTCATAGCAAGTAACACATTTTTCAAACTGCCTCCACGAAGACTATATACATGGAAGTCCCCTCGAGATCCAGAGGGTCACAAAGTTAGAAATCAAATAGACTATATTTTAATGAGAAAAAGATTCAGAAATAGTATCATATCAGTTAAAACATATCCGGGGGCTGACATAACATCTGACCATAACTCGGTAGTACCAACGATGAAATAACGGGTTAAAGAGACTAAAAATTAACATGCAATCTAAAAACATGGACATGGAAAAACTAAGAAATGAGAATATAAAATAAAATATCACAAGTGAAATAAACGTGAAACCAAGAAACGCAAAACTAGATATTAAAACAGACAACAAAGTTGACAGTAAATGAAATAGTATAAAAGAAATAATTTTAAACTTTCTCCAGAGAAACTCCGAAGAAAACAATCGTGGATGACCCAGGAGATCTTAGAGTTAATTGAAGAAAGAAGAAAACAAAAACGTAAATGAACAAAAATATATAACCGTGAACAGGCCAATTAAAACTAAAATAAAGGTAGCAAAAGAAACATGGATGGAGGAAAGGTGTGCAGAGATTGAAGAAGATCAGAATAAATATGATAATTACAACATGCACAAAAAAATCAAAACACAGGGCTAGGAAGAAGGAAGCAGGCAAGTGTACGTAAAGACAAAACCTGAAAAGTTATTATAGAATTTGAGGAAAAATTGAAAATGTGGAAAGGATATATAGAAGAACTATTCGAGGATGAAAGAACACAGAAACCCAGCTACAACGAAAACGAAGTTCTTGGTCCAAAAATTATAGCAGTAGAAGTACAACATGCAATTAAAAACAATAAAGCTGGTAAAGCCGTCGGCCCAGATAAGATACCATCAGCTTTAATAAAGCTAATAGAAGAAGATCAAATAGTTGTGCTACTAAATCTGTTTAGCACTATCTATAAAACTGGAATAATCCCGAAAGAATGGTTACTGGCCACATTCGTAACGCTTTCCAAAAAAGTAAATACAAAAAGTAAAAAATATTTCTAATAATAATACACAATAGAATGTATCGGAAACGTGACGAAAATGTAGCAGATATACAGTTTGGATTTAGAAACGGGTTTGGCATGAGGGAAGTTCTTTTTAGTATTAACGTCCTCGTACAAAGATACCTCGATATGAATGAAGATTTATATGTATGCTTTCTAGACTCTTAGAAGGCGTTCGACCAAGTAAGACATGATAAGCTTATAAACATACTCATAGAAAAAAAAAACGTTGAAATGTGTGATATTCGTATCATAACCAATTTATACTGGGAACAGAAACCGAAGGTAAGAATTGAAAGAGAAGCTACTAACGAAATAAAGACTAAGCGTGAGGTCAGACAAGGGTGTATTTTATCACCGTTGTTATTTAATATATACTCTGAGAATATATTCAATGAAATTCTTAATCATAATGACAATGGAGTAGTAATCAACGGGAGGAGAATAAAAAACATACGATACGCTGAGACTAGCCAAAAACATACAAGATCTACAAGAAATAACAGAACGATTAAGTAATAGTAGCGCCCAATACGGCTTAAAGATGAATCTGCAGAAAACGAAGCTCATGATTTTCACAAAAAAACATAATTTACATACCAATCTAATAGCAAACAATAAAACGATAGAAAGGACATACTCTTGTAAGTACTTAGGGACATGGCTTGAATCCACCGGACAACAGAAAAAGGAGATACGAACAAGAATTGAAACCGCCAGAGGAGGTTTTCTAAAAATGAAAGGTTTGTTAACTAACACAAGTCTAAACCTAGAACTGACAATGAGAATGGTTAGATGCTACATTTTATCGATATTAATGTATGGGATGAAAGCGTGGACATTGAAGAAAGAAGACATTAAGAGATTGGAAGCGGTAGAGACGTGGATTTACAGAAGATTACTAAGAATATCGTGGACAGAAAGAGTGACAAATGGAGAGGTGTTTAGAAGAATGAATAAGGAATTAGAAGTAGTGAAAACAGTGAAAAGAAGAAAACTACAGTATTTCGGACACATTATTAGAGGACCAAAATATACATTGCTACAACTCATAGTCCAAGGTAAAGTACAGGAAAAAAGGAAAGTTGGACGAAGATGAACATCCTGGCTATGCAACCTTAGAGAATGGCATGGCTGCAGCACCATCGATCTATTTAGACCAGCCGTGAATAACGTACTAATAGCTGTGATGATTGCCAATATCCAGTAAGGAGACGGCACCCTCAAGAAGAAGGAAAGAACCTGGCACTGTGTATTTTTTTATATATTATGAGTAAGAGAATGTTTCCAGTCTATATGCGCTTACAATCATAATCATGTATAAAATAATTGAAAAGATGTACTTTAAGACATTTTTGTTGTTCAAAGCGATTATAATGAGAAAAGACGAAAATTGAAAAGGTCAAGAAACAGTTTTTACATATCATTAACAGCCTTTTTGTCCCGCTCCTGGGCATCGGTCTCTCTTCTGCCACGTGGTTCTCCTCAGCGCTAAGGTAGAAACACGGGGGACCCACAGTTTAACGTCGAATCCGAACTACAGAAATTCCAGAGAAGCTTTTTAGGATTCAGATCCCACGGTTGCAAGCCGGATTGGGAAATTGTGTGTGGTGGGTTGCAGTACAAGATTATTATAAATCTGCATAGTATTATTGCTTAAGTTTCGAACCCGAGCCAGAATCGACGTTTTACTCAGAAAGCGAGCGCTCTACCAACTGAGCTACCACCACACTTATAACGTATAACGTATAACAGTTTTAAAAATATTGTGCGTGAAATAAGAATAGTTAATTGAAATGTTTAATTCAAATTTAATTATTGTTTTGTAGAAGTGAACACCAACAAAAAAAGTAAGTGTTGCTATACTTTGAACTACATATGTGTATTACAAATTTGGGGCCTTAATCCTACTATGAAATATAGTACTTTCAACATCTATTCTACCTTGACCAATAACAAATAAAACTGGCAACATTCTCTTTTCAAAACATCAACGTGATTATAAAAAAGTTAACAAATAAAAATCACTTTGACTTTGAAAAGAGCGCCATTACATATAATTATTTCATTTTCAGAATAAACTTAGCATTGCCGTCCAGGTCGCACGAATAAAATAAAATGTCATATTCATTTTTGAATCATTTATCATCGCATCCACAATAAAAAATTTGACCTAAGACAATTTCAATTCAATCACAGCACAAATAAGTTACCTGGACGAATAAAATGGTATATTTTTTACATTTTCTTGTGGGTATCTCAGCAACAGAAACCGTTGGAGTTTGTTTGAGAATTATTGTTAGACATCGAAATGCTCAACTTAATTGGTTTAGCCAACTCCCTATCTCTTCCAATAAGCGAGTTTCCTGTCAGAAGTGAATTTGATCATCGTGTATTCGGCGGAAAGTGAAAGACATAATCCGTGCGGAATAACCTGTCAGGACGATTTAGGCGGGGGCACAAGGACCATTCCCTAAAAATCGAAACCAACACAACCTTCGTGCGTGTTTTTCATGCCGAAAATGTTAACGACCCTAGTGTGGACGGAAAAACCACACGTGATTCTTTTACGTGCAACAACGGTTGTTGAACTCTAAATCCAACTTTTTACGTTTAAATGATTATTTTCACCTTCACGTAAGATGTTTGATGCAGTAGGTCCAACAAATGCGCCTATGTTTCCATGATATAAATATACTTAAAAAAGTTCTAAAAATTTCCTTGTGGGGAGATAACCAGTAAATTAAATAAAAACATTGAGGATCAATTAACTTATGTTTTTTAAGCTTCACACAGTATTTCTGGTTTATACTGAAATTCTCTTTGCAATATTAAATAAGTGAAATTTCTTTAAATAAAACGCCTACGAACGATAAAACTGAAAACAGACTCGGTAACTACGAATTGCATTTTGTTATAGTTGTTAAAAGTAATGATTTTCATTAACATTGAATATTACTTGTCCAATTGTGTTTGAATAAGATGTTGATTTATTATTTATGTAGTACAATAAACCTCAAATAACACAAATAATTGTAGATTTTTGAACCCCCGCCATAAGATCCTTTCTCGGTTGTAAGACGCCCGGAGTGACTATTCATAATTACGAATCACTAACAACTAGAATTCTTAACAGTCGCACAAAATATTGTTATTATAATTTTGAGGTAATTTTACTAAATGGCGGTTGTATTTTTGCAAACGGAATTTCTATATTTCGAGAAAAACATTAATACATTTGGAATAAAAGATTCCAAAGTTCTATTTTTGTGGATTTCATGAACTGTAACTTATGAAAAATACTCAATATTCCACACATCAGTGCGTTTTTATCTTTCGTCTAAAAGAATAGTAAAAAATATATGAACGTCATATTGTAAATATTTGAACAAATCATTAATTTAAATACGTTATGTAACACAAACACAGGTTGTTCCAAGTGAACACACCCGTTACATCACTTCTGTTTTTGAATTGAACTAAAATAGAATATAATTAAATATTTGGTGTATTTAATATTAAACCGTTATCAAAAATGCTGACTGTAGTTGTCAACAAATTTTTGTCTATAAATTTGCATTACGAGTACTCGATAAAACGCTTGCAGGATAGTAGCTAAGGGCGGTGTAAATGTATAAGTAAACTACAGGACAATTAAGCCGTTCATCTTTAAAAGTAGTCGACGCAACTCACCAAACATCACAGCGACGGATATTGTTAATTTTTTTAAAATGTGGAAGTGGATCATAGGTATTTTTTGCCAAGTTGATCTATTACTCTGTAACTAACAATTTTACCAATACAAGTATATTAGTATTTACCAAGGCAAGCGCCCATCGGTGCATCTGTAATACTTCTAATAAAATCTAAACAAGTGAGAAACAAAAAAAGGTCTTAATTCATCACATGTTGAAAATTGTCTCATCTACTTCCACACATAATTAGTTTTAAAAGCGATTGTGAGACTAGACTAGAGCAAGAGTGTTACGCGTAAGTGACGTATACGCCCCGATTATTCTGTTATCTTAATTATGCAGGGTTGCCCTATATCACCAACACTATTTAAGATATTCCTGGAACAAGCATTAAACAATTGGAAGAGGAAACGCGAACGCATGGGAATGCCGATACGGAATGAACATCTTTACACGATAATTTTTGCAGATGACCAGGTAGTGATCGTACAAGATGATGAAGACCTGAGCTATATGGTACGCAAGTTGAAGGAAGATTATACTAAGGCAGGAATGCAAATTAACTTCAACAAAACAGAATACCTAGCAATAACAGAAGAAATAAAAAATTTAGAAATTGAAGATAATCTAGAAATAAAAGGGACTAATAAATTTAAATACTTAGGATTCATCATTTCAAAAAATGCAAACCACAGAAAAAGAAGAACAGGCTTGGACAAACCCGAATATACATAAGACAACTAAATTCAACGCTCTGGGGCAGGCACATTACAGGAAATACAAAAAAAGAATTTACAAATCTATAGTCCAGAGCATAATGACATACGGAGCGGAAAACTGGGTAGCGAATAAGAAAATCAGAAGCGAAATCAACGCAACGGAAATGGAATTCTGGAGTCGATGTTGCCGAATCACAAGATTAGACAGGGTTACCAACGAGGAAATAAGGAGGAGAGTGGACGTCAAAAGAGATACGTTAAAATACATAGAAGAGAAAAGACTAACGTGGTATGGGCATGTCCGTAGAACAGATAAGAATAGATGGGTAAGAAGAGTCACCGAATGGAGCCCAATGGAAAGAAGAAGAAGAGGAAGGCCGAGAAGATCATGGAGAGATGAGGTGGATGAAGCAATGGAAAACAAAGGCCTGGAGGATGGAGAATGGGAAGACAGCATCTACATCTTCCAGCAACCTGGGTATGTTTTGGGCGAAATCCAATTAACGTTGTTCAGTTAAATTTGCATGGAAGAAATGTGGTTCAATAATATGGGTATCTATTATGCAACACCAAAAATTTACTTAAAAATCGCCAAGAATATTTGAACAGGTATCTAGTTCGGACTTTCTTGTGTTTACTAATGCGAGATATGTATATTCCCTTCTTTAAAAATGACACAATTTAAAAAAGATAAATCCAAAAAAAGGCTTCTCTGATGGCCATTTTCATGCAGTTCATATGTCAAAGTGTCATTAATAAGGATGAAATACATATTTGTTTTCAGAATTCTTTATATAATACCCACGTTTGTTCTTAGATCTCTTTGACTTATATGCAGATTTTCATTTACTGTTTCTAATACTACTGGTACATATAAATTAAGAAGGGTATTTTTGGTTGCCATGTTATACGTATGTTGGGTTGCGTCAGGGACTACTTAGCTGGCCCACCGTATATATTAAACTCAGTGGTTGCTTTGCTTAAATTTACACAATAACTGTATTTTAATAATTTTAAATTTAAAAGCTATGTATCTATGTACAGGGCCTCATTAACAGCCTCTTTGTCTCACTGCTGGGTATCGGCCTCTTCTCTAGTACGTGTTTCTCCTCAGCGCTAAGGTAGAAACACGGGGGACCTACAGTTTAACGTCGAATCCGAACGACAGAAATTCCAGAGAAGATTTTTAGCATTAAGATCCCACGGTTGCAAGTCGGATTGAGTGATTCTGTATGATGGGTCAAGATTTTTATAAATCTGCATAGTAATGCTTAGGTTTCGAACCCAAGCCAGAAACGACGTTTTATTCAGAAAGCGAGCGCTCTACCAACTGACCTACCACCACACTGTACAGGGCCATCACATGAAAATGTTGGATTCTACAGTAACTTTGTTGTTCTTGAAGATATCGGAAAATTAAACAATGATTTTGGACTAATTTTTAACAAGGAATTCAATATATTTATTAAAAAATCAGTTGAGCATTCCATTACAGACATAGCTATCAACTTGATGTTTTGTTATGGAGCACCCTGTATATTATTTTCATTTAAGTCGTAACTACCATGGATTTCTATTTTGTAGAGACCTAAGGCACACCCTATATATATAACCAATACGACATGTATCCAAGTGGTAAGGGCGTTTCTGACTAACCCATCAAAGTTTAATCCTTAATTTCTTGTAATTCTTGCCAGTATTTTGTTTAAAAATGACCATAAAGCTTGCAATAAGTAAATTAGAGACATAATTTTTCCAAGGTGGCACATAAACTAGAATGCAACTATAACTATTTGTAAATTGTAATCAAACGTATTTGATGTAATTTAGGTGTCTGTTGTTCGCTCTTCTTGAATAGAATTCTTAAGAACATATTAAACGAATTTTACAGATCCATTCCATAGATAACCGCCTACAATTGGAACTAGAGAATTGCAGCTATCTACATGTGTATGCGGAACGTAAAGTGTTAATATGAATATAACAGGCATTTATCGATTTTAACTCCATTGCTAGAGAACAGATTTATTAATTTAAGCCTTTCCACGCATTGATTGCATTAGACTTAACTCTAGGATGACCAAACGGGGTCAAAATTGACCCCAGTGGTGTTTTTTTTGTATAAATCTGTAAATATTACAGATTTCGGACCGAATATTTTTTTAGCCGAGTTTCCCGATATATATGACTTATTTCTTGCATAAACATTTTCTAAATATGAACGTGTACGTCAAAAACATTTTTTTGGCTTTTGGGGTCATAAAAGACCCCACTTGGTCATTCAAGTTATAATTATTAATCCAGGGTTACGTATCGGGTTACTAGTGCGCATGTTCATAGTTAACAAGTGCGCATGCTTATAGTAGCCATTGTTGATACCCCCTCTCCCTCTAGCAAGTGACATGCCAACTATAACAGCCTATACTGCACCTTTATTTAAAATGTTGTAGTTTATATAGGTAATCTTAGTTTTAGGATGACATGTATACATTATGACACAATATACTGTGAAAATTGAAATTGATTATTTAAAATTAAAATTACAGATACCTTGCAGTACGCATCGTCATTTCAGAGTGTGTGTGTGTCGGGTGCAGTCTATGTTGTGTACATAAAATGGCGCGCAAATATCTTACGGACGATCAACTACAGGAGATAGTAGACGCTCCTGACTTTTATGATGATATACAAGACGAAATAGTGTCAGAAAGCGATGATGAAATAGAATCAGAAAACGATGATGATATAGAAGGAAGCGAGGATGAATTAGACGATGCCACAGCTGAACCTGCCACAGTAGAATCTGAAAAAATATCGGGAAAAGATGGTACAGTAGACTGCAAATAGGGCTGCGGGTGGCTCGGAGGTGCGCGTTGACAAAACAGTGGAGTGGGAAGCGGAGCTCACTTTTTACTTGACTCTCGAGCGAGTAACATAGGTACATTCCCTTAAAAAGTAGCAGCTTCCAAAACTTATTTGTTAAACTTGCTCTTAATTGATTATTGTTGTTTTCTTTGTTATTTGTTGTTTGTGCTACTGCTGTTTTTGTTGTTTGTGTTGTTGCTGTTTTTTGTTATTTGTTGTTTGTGCGTAGTATTGCTGTCGTTGCATCTACTGAAGAAAAATGGTCTTCAAGACTAAAGTTAAAGGAAAAGTTTTAAGCAGCCAATCCCGAGAAATCATAAGTGCCGTTTTAAAATTTATGAGGGAGGAGAGTGAAGCTTCATGGCACAAGAGCCCGCCTTAGATTTAATTGTAGACAATTTAATTATAAATTTAGGTGAATATGATAGCGAAACGGAAACTGATTTTGAAAGTGATAGTTCAGATGGAAGTTTAACAGGCATGGAATATTTAAATAAATATTTTTTTATTCTTATATATTCATATAACTGCTGAGGATTACAAATTTTACTGAGAATACGGAGTAAACGGAAACACAAATTTAAGAAGCATACAACAACAGAACTGCATTCCATCTGCATAATCCGGAAATATTAGGTAGTTGTTAAACCAGGCAACAACTAAATAACTACCTGCCCGTATTAGAAACTACATTTAAAGGTATTTATTTTAAAAATGCATTCTTCTAATTTTGAACAGGGCTTCCGAAAATATTTTGAAAGTTCTTTTATTGCAATTTTTGGTGTATTTTTTATTAATTCAACCCATTTCACCTTTTCTTTTGTGTACATTTATTTAAAGCTTGTAAATTATAATAGTAAACGGATTTGGAATTAGAAAGTCATTGGACATTTCTTAGAAACGTCTTAAATGTAGGTAAAACTAAAGTTCCTTTAAAATTAGACATAACTTTATGAGCACTTAATGGCTCATTAGCACTTGTAATCTTAATAATGCTTAGAAACATCTTTCACACTTTACATAAAAACGCAAGTTAACTTTTGCGGCTGAATGTACTGGCAGTGTGACGTGGTGCTTCGTCTCTGTCATTCATTCAACATCTTTGTTTATCTTGTGCGCAGTTGAGCCGCAACGCTATTTGCAGTCTACTGTATGTTTATTTCTACTATTCCGCTGAAGGACGTGGGTAAAATAACAGCATGCTTAATTGTCTTATCTGGAAGGTTTGCCTTGAAAGAACTGCGGAAAACAATATATTCAGTGCTAGTGGTTTGGAGTCTGCCTTAATAGATTCATTATGCGTGTAAGACAGTTATAGTTACATTAAAGAACTGAAGAATAAGAAGATAGTTTTTATAGTGCATTGCATTTATATAAGAAGCTAAAATGTTCCAAACCATAAGTTGTCCTAAAGCATTGTTAGTATTATAGCAATCAAGTAAAAAAATGTTTTACAAAACTTGGCCAAAATTATACCTGGTGTTTTTAAACTTAAGAGGGTGGCCGCTGCGGTATAGTCACATAGATGGCGCACATGTAGTATTTACAATTAAATTTTAGAACAACAAATCTTCAATATTACTTAAAGGATTGATCTTGAGTTATGATATTCTTAAAGAGGACATTTCAACTTAGGTACTAACGAAATTTCAACTAAATTGAACGACCTGTTTACTAGAAATAAATTATTTAAAAGTAAAGATTTTAATTTTTTTTTATCACAGATTTTCGTAAAACTCCCTTAATCCCTAAGCAGCAATATATATATATTTTTAATTGAAAATTTTAGAGTTTGTGCACTAATAGAACAATAGGGTTGTGTGCAAAATGTAATAACTAAGACACATAGTATTTTGAAAATCAAATGTCTTTCATTTTATTAAATACTCCTATATTTGCTAGTTAAACAAAACCAAAGAATTACAAAGGTATTTGAATTGGTGGCCAGTTATACATGAGTACTTTGATAAAGTGTTGATTTCTTAAGAAAAGAAAAGCACTATGAAACAAGGATAAAAGAGGTTTTTAACAATTACATCATTAGTGCCTATGGTCAGAAATGATTAACTGTTTTGTAGCTACTGATTTGGAATAGGTATTTGTATTTTAAACTAATTTTAATCCAATTTACGCAGATAGTTTGATTCAAGCTTGATATAAGCTTCCTGGGACCAACTTGTAAGCTTGAAACAAGCTTGTGGTAGCTCGGAAGCTTACGGCAAACCTGCTATACAAGCATGTAAGCTTGCAATAAGTGCGAATCAAGCTTGATACAACTTTGAATTATAATTAATAGAAGTGTGATTTAGCTTTATTGAAGCAAGCTTTTACTGGTAGGCCCAAAATCAAGTTAATTTTTTACTCGTAACATTTACAGGTGAATAGGTGAACTTTTAGCAGCAAAACAGAAACAAATAGGCAAGTGAGGAGTAAATATATAATGTCTTAACCGTAATTTAAACACATAAAAAAACTAAACAATATCAATTAATAACACAAAACCAAAGCCACTACAAAAACTTAAATAGTAACATGTTAAAAATAATTAATTATATTAATCTAATACACTAAAAAAAGTTAAATAACGTTAATTAATATTAATACAACTTTAATGTTTTCATTTCCCTGCTAGATTTGTCAAAAAGACGTGACAATTAGTCAATTAATTTCAATATCTACTTACAATCTACATGGTTAATAGAAAATATGAAATCATTTGTACACAGTCCAATTTTAAATTACAGT
>JABXWE010039108.1:0-12831 GCA_014611495.1 Limonius californicus
GAATTCAAGTGTAGCGGCAAATTTTAAAATCACATAACAGTGTGCGCTTTATTTAATACTGTACATCTAAATAGTGAACCTGTTACGCGGTCCACTGCAACCAAAATTAATAGAAAATTTAGAGAAACGGGCCACGTCGAAGATTTGGATAAAATTGGCCGTCCAAAAATAGCAACAGACGATAAAATTTTGGGCATTGTGCTTACAGTTTCCAAAAATCCTCATACTTCAACTCGACAATTAGCCCTGGATAATAATGTTAGTCAAAGAACTGTAATGAATATTTTACATACAGAAAAATGTTATCCTTATAAGGTTAACCTTGTTCAAGAATTATCAGAAGATGATTTTGATAGGAGAATTCAGTTTTGTGAAGAAATGATGGACAGGTGTCATAACGACCCACAGTTTCTGAATTCTATTATCTTCTCCGACGAAGCCACATTTTCTTTAAATGGAGCTGTAAATCGGCAGAATTACCGTTATTGGTCGTGACATAACCCACATTGGATGGAAGAATTACACACACAGTATCCAAAATGTAAACGTGTGGGCGGGAATTATAAGAGACAGAATTCTTGGTCCTTTTTTCTTTGATGGCACATTAAATGCTGATTGGTATTTGGATTGTTTGAGGTTTGAACTTGTTCCCGCGTTATCTGTTTTATTTCCAAATGCAGAAAATCCGGACACGCCAAACGATAGAATTTGGTTGCAACAAGATGGTGCTCCACCTCATTATGGCATTCATATTTGTCAATATTTAGATGGAATTTTTACAAATAGGTGGATAGGAAGAAGAGGACACATTGAGTGGCCAGCGCGATCCCCGAATCTAAACCCGCTTGACTTCTTTTTATGGGGTCATCTTAAAAGTACAGTGTATAAAAACAGACCAGCCAATTTGGAAAATTTAAATATTCATATCCGCGAGCATATACGAGCAATATCATCTGCTACAGTTCAAAATGCAGTTTGAGGATTTTCTAATCGTGTTGCCCACTGTCAGACAGTGAATGGCGAACAGTTTGAACATTTGCTTTCTTAAATTGACGTTAAATATGATTTGAAACTATTTTACTAATTTGTGGACCTGCTATTGTCTTTTGTTTATCTTGCTATAGGTGTACCTCATGAAAAATTTTGCCAGTGACAAAAATAAATGTTTTCGTGATTGTTCTTGAAATCGATGTTCCTTACTTTTTATTCACCCTGTACACATAGCTACATTAGAAAAGGTATTTCATATACAAATGAGTTTTAAATGGCATTAAGTAATTTCTGATCATCTCCTTATTTTCCAGAATAATGGGTTGCTGATTACGGGATTTAGACAACAAAGTCTATATTAATTTTTTTAAAGAATTCCAAGTAAGCAAATAAACTAATGGCATAGTAGTAACAAGATATTTGAATCTATTTTATAGAACTTATATCAAAATGCTACGTTAAACTCCAAGAAATAAACAACATCATTTATCTGTATTTATGATATTAATACATATATGTATTGTTCTATTATGTATTGGTTAGGCCAATGGCCTATTACTTATCTACAATGGAGTAGGTTCTGTGAGCCCTCTTTGCACGTATGTCGGACAGGGGGTTAACCTAACCCGTCGAACAGAGAGGAGAAGTTCAACTACATGGTTTACAATTGTCAAAGCTTTCGTATTACAACCGGAACCGGCGGTTTTACGTACCCTCCGAAGCACGATCGGTTCCATATGCCGCTATATTGGTCCACCCATCCAAGTACTAGCCAGCGCGGATTGTGCTGGACTACGAATACCGTTTGACCGGCGGCCGCAATGCTCCCTTCCGCGATTGGTTATGATTATTAAAATTATGATACGATGTTTATTTAACATTGATATCTACATTTAGTATGTGTATTCACGGTTGTCCAAAAACTATTAGACAAAGTCGCATATGATTTTAGTGCCCCAAAATATTATACGTATATACGCGCCTTTATAGAGAAGACCGGCCCTGTATATATGAACATTATTTATTTACATCAGGGAAATAGAAAATAAAAATAAAAATAAAAGGGGGCAGTAAATATTACTTTGTAATGCATTCTAAGAAATTCTAAACCATTCCAATATTATACCATGTAGATACACTGATTGCAAGTAATATATCAATATTTGCAAAACACACCAACGGAAAATCTGTATAAACTACACCAAATTGTGCAAAGTGATCAATGTAACCATCATGGTAACTAATAGTTTGTTGGCAGAAACTTTGCTAACAACACCATAGTGCATAGAAGACTTTTTTGTGGATGCACTTATTACCTGTTACAGAAGATTTGAAAAAATCCTGCAACTTTGTAGTTCCTCTACCTACTGCTTTATATGCAACGTGGTCCTGAAGTTCTCCACACCAAAATAAGAAAGAAAGTTCATATAAACCTTAGTCTGAAAATGCTTTGTTACGGAGCTACAGCATTCTAAAGTGACATTCGTCCGATCACTTTTCTGCATATAGTTATGTTAATAGTTGGAACTATGTTTTAAAATTTTATGGACATACCTTACTCACCAATATTGAAATTAAAGCCTAGTTTCGTTTTAATAAGTGCACCTCAAGTGGGAGAATTAGAAACTGTTTTCTACAATATCTTTTACATTATTTTGTTTTCGTTATTTTTGGTATGCATAAATACCCAAAAAATATACTCTTGTTAAAAGTCGATAAACCCAATCGTGTACGAGATAATTAAATTATAAAAATTTAAATTCGTAGCATAAATTCGGGACAACGAAACATTAAAAAATATCATATAAATACGGAAACGTTTAGTTTACAAGGTACAACCCATCAAATGTTTTATATAAACATAATCTTACTTATTAACACTAAATGGGTTGTACCTTGCATTCTAAGCGTTTGCGGACAAATGTTTATATGAGTTTTATTGTCTTATTATCCTGAATCTATTCTATAAGTTTAATCAATATAGTACAAAAACTCTAAATTTTCATGGCAACTCGATTTTTCATAATAATTGAATTATCTCGAAAACGGTTAAGTTTATCTACTTTTAACAAGGATATCTTTTAGGGTACTCTTGCACAACAAATGACATTATTTAGTAAACAAATAATACAAACAAACTAATGTAACAGATATTGTAGAAGCCAGCACCTAATCCTCAAACTTGAGACGCCCCTGGTGCACTTATTAAAACGAAAGTAGGCTCTAATTTTCAACTTTGATGAGTAACGTATGCACATAAAATTTTAAAATATTGGTGTAACTATTGGCTGAGTGGTGGCCATAGTATCTCACCATCGCTTCGTCTATTGATAGATCCTCGTGGAAAACACCCCACTGTCGGAATTTCTGATTGAAAATATTCATTAGTGGGCGCAATTTAGCCATTTTATCGTCCTTATTCAAGTTATTGTTATCGGCTAAATGAATATATTTCTTTATGTCCTGAAAGCGATTTCGGGACATTGCATTAGACACACGTGGAACGTGTAAATCCTCGTCTAAACTCCAATAAAGCCTTTCGCGGGGCAGTTTGTGGTAGCCCGTTAGGAGCAAAATGCCAATAAATATTTTTATGTCGGCATTTGAAACAAAAAATGGATGACCATTTTTTTGAGTAGAGTATAAATTTGTCTGTTCGACGATATGATTGATTACGTCTGCGTCCATAAGTTTCTCAAAAATCTCCACCGGATTTAGACCATCTAATTCAGTTTTTACAATGTGTAAACGATCTAAGCTTGCTGTAGTTGCTGGCATGCCAATATCCATATCCTTCGTAGTCCATTTTGGTTCAGGCAGCTTTTTCTTCTTGGCTTGTGGAGCTTTATTCCTGCTGATAGAATCGGTTCTACCCAACTGCTTCTGTAAAACAGACAGCGGAATATCGTCTTCATCACTCTGCCTGACTCTTCTGCTTCACTGTCGCTGGCAGCCCATTGCACTTCAATTTCCCCAGGAATATCGTTGGGTAGAGGTGCGCCCTCCTCTTGAGTGTAGTCGTCGTCAATGTCCGCCTCGTCCGTCTGTGTGTCTATTTCCGGAGGAACAATGACCAAATTAATGGTATTTTTTCGACTTGAGGAGCTGACGTCATCTAAAGCAGTGGCCAAATTCGCATACCTTCTTCCGTAAAATAAATTTGAGCTAAGACTTGGAAATTCTGTAGCATCAATTATAAAATGAAAGGAAATCTGAAATTGAAAATAACCTAGTAGGTGGTGTCGCAGAATCTTGAGAGCACCGGATTAGCCCACTGTACTCAAGCGAGTACACTCAAGTTATGAAGGCCAATTACTCTAAGTGTAACTGAAATTACCCCTGAATTATTCTTGGGCGCTTGTAACAGACATATACAGACCGACAATGTATTGAGATATTGCTCAAAGTGCCAAGAAGAGTGTGAAAAATAAAATTATTTACATACCTGCACTCTATCACGTGCTTCTGCTGTTGTGCGGTTATAAAAATAATTTCTCAACTGTTGGCAATCTATGGTATTCACTTTAAACTTATGTTATATAGTAGAAAACTGTATAAATAATAATTAAATGGTGTTACATTATTGACTTTGGCGGCCAGATGGCTCTGCAATACCGTTTTTCTTGCGCATTATTTTTGTACTCAAACGAGTACAATGGGAACGAATGAGTTAATTTAGAACAAATAATTTGGTTTACTACTGACCTTCCGTTCTTGAAACCACATTGATATTCACCCAGGATGTTGTATGTATAGGTTTTTAGTTTGTTATTTATGCACGTCGCTAGGATTTTATACACCACATCTAACAAGGCTATCCCTCTGTAATTTCCACAATTCTCTTTGTCGCCTTTCTTGTGTATTTGGCAAATTAATGCTTCCTCCATGCTGTTAACATTTCCTCCATATTCCATAGATCTCGGATTAATTCTCCTGTTGTTTCCTGTAGTTTCTCTTCTCCGTATTTGATCGCCCATGCTTGTATTTCGTTTTCTCCGGGGCTTCTGTTATTCTTCAGGTGTTGTATTATTTTTCTATTTTTTCTAGTTCTGGTATCTCTATATTCACTCCATCCTCCTCTTGTCTCCCTTCTTTTGTTTCTCGTGATTCGTCATCGTTTTGGTGTTTGTTTAACAGTTTTTCGAAATACTCGGCCAATCTTTCTATTACTTCCTTTTGGTCTCCTATCAGATTTCCTTGTTTATCATTACACATACTTGTTCTTAACCGACACCCTCGCTTCAATCTTTTCACTCCCTGGTAGAAGTTTCTACTTGTTTTAGGTATTTCTATATTTCTCCCCTATACCTTCTAGCATTTTGATTTTTGTGTTTCCTTTTCTTTGTTCTACATATCGCTTTACTCTTTCTCCGTTTTTCTTCATATTTACGTTTGTGGTCTGCAGTATTCTCTTGTAGCATCCTCATTCTGGCTTTTTATTTTGCCTTGACTGCTTGTGGATATTCTGAGTCATACCATTCTTTCTTCCCATTTTGTTTTGTTACAGTATGCTCTTTAACTGTACCTACTCTTTATATTTCATTCTATTGCTATTATTTCCTCTATACGCTCGAACCCTCCATCAGTTACCAACGTTTCCTCGGTAGTTTTTCCATATTTTGTTCGCGCTTCTTCTGTTTGGAGGTTCACTATTGTTTTTTTTTCCTGTCTTGCCTTGTTTGTCGCTACATTATTTGGTATTATTTGATGTTTTATACCTATACCTTACATCTGTACTGACTTATTATAAATTACTATGATATCATATTACCAAAGTATTGTAGATATGATAAGTGTTTTTCATGTTTACTTGTAGGATAATCTTCCTGTTGTATTCTTTGTAGGGTTGCCTTTTTTTTTGAAAATCAAATTAAATTCATAAAGAAAAACCAACTACAATGAATTACCATACTAAAGTGTAGTAGCAATTATAAGTATTCTGTATATTAACTTTTAAACTAATCTACTTCCTATATTTGATTATGGAGTTGCTTGCATATATTCTAGACTTAATTTGTTAAAACGGTATAAGTTCATTAAAAAATTAACTATAAATTATCAAAGTGTTGTATAGTAATGTACGAATTAATGGTAACAAAGCATTTATTATTATTTTTTGTAACTGGCAACATTGTTTCTGATTTGTTGATACACCAAACTGAAGAAAAGTCACAAGTCACTGAGTTACTGGAATGCCAATTGGTCAGCAACTTTGAAAGAGTTGTTCCCAACAGTAAAATGGTTTTCCAGAAGGATTCATCTTCGTGCCACAAACCAAAGGTAATGGTGAAATATTATGAAGATGAATATATTATTCTTCTGGTTTGACCTGCAAATTCGCCGGATTTGAACGCAAGGAGAATTTATGAGCTACTTGCAAGGCTGGGCTTTGAAGAATGGATTTGCAAAACAAAAAGCAAGATGGTATTAGCAGTAATTCAGGTGTAATTCCGTAATAACGAAATTATAGAAAATATCAAGAAATTTTTTGTGTTCATTCCAAAACGAAAGCAACAATTTACATCAAAAGATGATTCAAAATACTAAAAGATGTTTATTTAGTTACTCATTTGTAAGCTGTTATAAGCTCTAGAGGACTATAAGACTCATGGCTGTCTTCACTATTTTCTTCCATTTGATTCTGTTTCACGCTACAATTTTCCTATCTTTGACTTACAACTCATGCAAGTGTTCTTCAATGCTTTTTATCTATTTCTTCTTGGGGTTTCCATGTCAGTTCTTTCCCTCTGCCTTCTCTTCTAATATTTATTTGGAGATTCTTCCATCCTGGTTACATATCTAAGATATCTCAGACGGTTTTGCCTAACTGTATTACCAATTTCTAGTTCATTACATAGGTCTGTAAGTTCTTTATTCGTCCTTCGTCTTCACATTTCCCCTTCTTTTACACCTCCTATCATGTATCATGCTTAACATTTTCCTTTCCTAGATTGATATTCTTCTGTAAGAGTCGATGTTTTGCTGCCAAAGGTAACAATTGCCTGATTATTATTTTATATACTCGTAGTTTCGTCTCCCGCAATACATGTTTGCATTAAAAATCATGTATTGCTTCTGTGTGTTATGACCTATACATATTTTGTTTTAAATTGTACGACTGTTCACATTTTCGCACACTACCGTAAGTAGTATAAGTATGTTACATATTAACTGTTTCAAATTTTTAGTCTGAAACAAAGAAGCATTCAGAAAAATCTGATCCACTTATATCACCTAAGGTGAATGAATTGGAGTCAGTTAATGAACAGTTGTTCAAGGAACATGAGACGTTAAAACGCCGTTACGAACAAGTCCTTAATAGAGAAAGAAATGCCAAAGATGAAATACATAACTTAAAAGAACAACTTATAAGGAAGTACTGAAAATCAATTAAGCGTTTGTCTTTCAATTTTGGATATTGTTATTTAATTTTAGACCAATATCAGCACGAAGCGATCGGAGTGAAAAAGAACAACAGTTACAGAAGAAAATAACTTCCCTAGAAAAAGAAATAGAAGATTTAAAATCGAAATTAGAAAAACAGTTAGTTATGAATGAAGCACATAAAGTAGCAGTAGCTGAAGATTTTGAAAAGTGGAAGAAACAGAAACACTGGCAACAAATGGCGGAGAAACTTAAGAATAAATTACGCGAGAAGTCAGATGAATTTGATAAATTGAACCAAACCTGTGCTGGGTATAAAATACTTATAGAAAGGTTGGAAAGAGAAAAGCACAGTTTAGAAAATAAAGTTAAAAGCTTACGTAGTAATAATACTACGGTGGACACTAACCGATACGAAATTTTGAATTTAGAAAATGAGAAACTACACTTTGAGATTCAAACTTTGACGGCGAAGCTTCAAATGCAATATCGTCAGTCAGGAGGTCTTGGGGCAGCAATGCTACAAGATAAATTAGAAGCACAAGAAAGAAAAATTGCATTTTTGGAACTGACATCCAAGGTAGGTTTCGTGAGAAAATATTTATGCAACAAAATAGGAAACTGAAAAAGCTGTTTATGAATTGTATATTGCAGGGTAGTGTAGAAGTACGTACTGAACTGGAACGCTTACAAAATGCAAACGAAAGTTTGCAAAAAATGAATCTACGATTAGAAGCTGAAAATCTGGAGCTCAAATTGGATTTAGAGAAATATGGAAATGATGCACCTCACTTGAGAGAACAGATACAACATCTAGAAAAGTATTGTATTCAAAGATCAAAGAATTATAATCTATGAATTAGTTTTATTTTAGCTACATTGAAATACTAAAAACTGAAAATCAAAACACACAAGCAGCCTTACAATCTGAAGATCATCCAATATCTAAAACTGACAAAAAGGTGGCAGAACTGGAAAGAACTGTTTTTGTACTGAAAAGAGTTGTGGAAAAACTTCAGGTTGAAAACAAAAGACTGCAAGGTGGGGGTGTCAGACCTTGTACTTCAACTGAACGATCGGTAAATCATATACAGACTGTCTATTATAGCAGGTAGAGTAAAAATATCTCCCAAATACGAAGACATATAAGGTCTAGTTTTATGGAGAAGATTAAAAAGAAATGTCATAAAGGTTTTCGACTTGAGCATAGTCTAAACATTTTTTCTTTAAAGATATACATAGGTTACTACATAGAAGTGCAAAGCTGCAGTTGGCCTATTTCTATGAATAGAATAACAGTAAAAATTACAAAATCAAACGAACTTACCTTAAGTGATGTTCGATTGTAATTATATGAGCCGACTCACCCGAGATGATCACTATGTAGTACTATTCTATGTGTACTACGAACCACAAGTTTAAAGCATGCAAAGTGCAAAGTGTACCCAACCCTCCTTACCACCAGTGTGCTATGCGTCATTCTATTTAAAGCCAGGAAAAAAAAAGGCGAAAGGGCTATTATGGAATAATAACGGGTAGGGTGGGAGTGATCATCTCGGGTGAGTCGGCTCATATAATTACAATCGAACATCACTTAAGGTAAGTTCGTTTGATTTTGTAATTATATTAGCGACTCACCCTCGAGATCACTATGTAGATGTTTAAAGTCACTAGTTGATATAATACAATTTGTATAACTGACGTTTACAAAACGTACAGGAATACGGAATAATTCAACTTGAACAAGTTAAGTAATTAATAACATGGACATTCATAAAAAATACTAGAGATTGTAAAAAGCGAAGAAAACCCCATTTTATATTGGGGATGGGGTTACCTTGCAAATTGCTTTTCCAAGAGATTCGCTGTGCAACACTGGACGGTTGTAGAAATTTGCAAAAGTCTTCGAGTTATTCCTCCAGCGTGCCGTTTTCCGTATGCAAGCCAAGCTTGTCTAAAAACAGCTGATGTGGCTGCATGACGTGTATCCAGCGACTGAGAGTCTGTGAACGCGCTGTTCGATAGGGTTTTTAAACGTAAGAAACAAATTAGAATTGGGAGGCCGAAATGGTTCTGTTTTGCTTAGATAAGTAAGCAAGGTTTCGGCAGGGCAGATTTCTGGTTTTTCCCGAAAAAAAAGGTATTAAAAGCAATGGTGAAAATCTGCCTGGGCCGGAAGTTTTAATTAAGTCTGTGATTTTTATTTCTATTATGTCGTCTGAGACAGAAATATTACTACTGTGGATCAAGCTAAGAGTTTGTACCCTATGTGCCGTGATAACGGCCATGTAAGTTGGAACAACGACAGTGTTGCATTGGGATGCCAAGCAGACAGAAAATTTAGTACTATTTCCGGGTCCCATGTCGAGTGAAATTTGGGTCTGCATGGGTTTATCCTAAAGAATCCCTTAAACAATCGTTTAATGGATTCTTCGGTTCCCACCCAGGGTCCCAATAGAAGGGAAGGCGCCGACCTGATTGAATTTAGAGACCCATACGAAGCTCCGGTCGTGAAACGTTTTGTAAGGAAATTAATAATCAAAGAGATTGTGCCCTCGTAGGGGCACACGCCCTTACGAGATATAATCTCCCACCATAGCTTAACGCCTACATTGTATTGTTTTAGGGTATTGGGAGCCACTGAATTCAATAAAATATTTAAGGCCACTTCGGGTAGTTGTCTTCGTATAAATGCTTGGCGGATATCCGTCCGGCCACCGGGGTAAGGTTCCGGAACAGTAGGTGTGAACGGCTGAAAGGAGAACGTAACAAATTTGTGTTGGGTTTGAATGTGAGTAGCTCACTACTTAAAAGTGATTTGAAAAAGTGGGTACCACGATTGTGTCGGCCAATAAAGGACCACTACTATTCCGTGCGCTTTGTCTGAGCAGATTTTTCGTAAAGTTTTTAGAGTTGAAGGGACCGCCCAGATAAGGTAAAAGCATCAATACTAACAGCCTCAGCGTCTGACTGCCAAGAAATGAATTTTTTACATTTTGCGTTGACCCGTGTAGCAAAGAGGTCAATATCCGGCATTCCTAAGGACGTGACAATTGCCTTAAACGCGTATCGGCTACTACCCATTCGAGTTCCGACATGTTTCGCCGGGATTCTTTATCTGCCTCGATGTTATCACTAGATGTTTTGTAAGATGCAAACACCCAAATGATTCTCCTCTCGCACCATTGCCAAATCTTCCTGGCTAAATCATTTAGGAAGAGATACTAAATGCCTCCAGTGCGATTGATGTAGGCAATGGCTGTAGTGTTGTCGATGCGAAGAAGTACTTCGCAATTTGCAAGATTCTTAGCAAAACATGTAAACCCTAAAAAGGCAGCCAAGAATTCTAAACGGTTAATGAGCAAACTACGTTCGTTAGGTTTCTAAAATCCGTGAGCTCGTTTTCCGTCACAATAGGTTCCCCAACCGGTCAGAGATGTATCTGAATGAATTTCTATAGCAAAATGTAATTGCCTAATTGGACTAATAGACAAGTTAATATTACGGAGCCACCATTTAAAATCCTCTGACAGAGTGCTGGGAAGGATCATTTTTGTTTCAAAATTGTTATTGGCAACTTTCGGAGCCAAAAAATTGCAAAGTTCAAAACGCTTTGTATAAACACAACTGAAAGCGATAGCGGGGCACGCCGCTGTTAGAACTCCTAGAAACTGTGCAAATTCTCTTTGACAAGTTTATAACTTGCTAAATCTCTGTAAAATATTGAAAATACTTGGCCTCTTTTCCCTGGTGAGTTCTATTAACATGTTAACAGAATTAAAAATAAACCCGGGGATCAAGCTTACTTTTTTCGGTATTAATCGAAAAAACCCCAGGGAACGGAGTAGCTGACAAGTGTAAGAAACGTTATCCGACCACTCCTTGAACGATCAACCCAGGCAGAGTATGTCGTCCTATAGATTACGGAGACCAGACCCCGAGATCTTAAGCGAGTCATAATGGGTTTCAACAATTTGGTGAACCCAAACGGTGCCGTACAAAATTCCAAATGGGAGGCAATTAAATTCGAAGAACGTGCCTTGAAATCTAAACCGCAAATATTTCTTAGATATATTTGCTATTGGAAGTAGGAAATAAGCGTTTTCCAATCTAAAGTAGCCATGAAGCAATGGGGCACAAGTAATGTACTAGCTGTTGGTGCATCTTCCCCTTTTGAAATGTTCGGTGTCAAAGAAGTGTTAAGCTTTTTTAAATTTAATATGAAACGTTTAGTTCCATCGGGCTTTGGCACAAGAAAATCATTTGATAGAAATTGCCCTGGGCAGTTTTTACATGGAGATATTGCCCCCAGCTGTAACAAATTATTAATGGACATTTGTAAATCATGTGTGTTGCGCCTGTTTTTGTTGAAACTTAAGGTCCTTTGAGGACCGTTCGATGACTTTGGCCGTTTTTATTCTGTCTGACAACTTCTCGCCAAATAGCCCACCATCGAGAGGGGCACTTTGGGCAACCTCTTTGATGTTTTTGTTTAATGTGTGGGCGATGATCGTTTTTCGGGCTTGCGAGTCCGTAAAGTGGACGTCGCAGAGGAGCCGGCCAGCGTCACTCAGCAATTCGATGAGCTGTAATTGCCCCCCCCCTTCCGTTCCAGTCTGATAACAGGAGGGATAGGGCCTTCCCTATACTGGCTAAGGCCGCTCCCAGCTGCACCTGTTTAGAGCGTAAGCGATCATCACAAGACCGGGAAGGCTCTGTCAAAGCAGCCTTGATTTCTTTGTTTCATTTGGGACCATCCATTAATAAGCAATAGCCGGAGGGAGGGTGTGTTTTAATTAATCCCTCCCGAATGTCAGTAGAAAGTCCTGATTTTAAGAGGACCTCCCAACGACAGGCCACGTCCGAATGGGGATTATCGCCCTTCGGTATGACAGCGGGCCGGTCGTCCCCTAAAGCTCGTAAAACGGGTTGTTCCAGAATAGGCACAGCTTCGGTAACGTTTGCTGAAGGTGGTCTGTTCGCCGAGGTTTCGGGTAAGTCCCCCTCTTGTATGTTGGCTGTCTCTGAGGACAAAGAGGCGATGTTATGGCGGTTGTACTTACGTACCCCCAAAAGAGCCAAGACATAAGGTGGCAATAAAGTACTTCCCAAGTACAAAAGAACAACACATCACTGATGTGGTCTTTTTTAACATCACCTGCACTATATTTGTACTAATTAGCTCAAAAGAGCCGAGACATAAGGTGGCAATAAAGTACTTCCCAAGTACAAAAGAACAACACATCACTGATGTGGTCTTTTTTACATCACCTGCACTATATTCGTACTTACTAGCTCAAAAGAGCCAAGACATAAGGTGGCAATAAAGTACTTCCCAAGTACAAAAGAACAACACATCTCTGATGCGGTCTTTTAACATCACCTGCACTATATTCGTACTTACTAGCTCAAAAGAGCCAAGACATAAGGTGGCAATAAAGTACTTCCCAAGTACAA
>JABXWE010039113.1:0-31848 GCA_014611495.1 Limonius californicus
ATACTGAAGCTTCTTCTTGTATCCTTATTCCCATCGTAGTTCAAAATGCCAAGGTTATTTTCAAATGAAGAATATGCAGATATTCATTATGTTTATGGTCTGTGTGATGGAAATACTTTAGCAGCACAACAACAATGTCGTCGAAGATACTCCAATAGAAGACTGCCTACGCGGCAGTTTTTTTTTAATTCACATCGTCAGCTGAGTGAACATGGCACTTTCAATGCAAGCATGCAGTCGGCCAAGGAGGTATTCGTAGACCTATAAACGATGATGAACAAGTTCTTGATTTATTACAAGAAGATCCGTATTTAAGTGCGCTAAGAATTGCATTACGTACTGGAATATGTAGTAACCAGGTTTGAAGAATAATAAGAAGTGCTCGTTTACACCCATATAATCATCAAGGAGTTCAAGCTCTAGGCAATGATTTTGAAGCTCGTTTAAGATTTTGTAATTGGGTACAAAATAATAAAAACCTACCGCATATTTTATGGACCGATGAAGCTTTTTTCACACGAGATGGTATCAATAATTATCATGATTTTCATGAATGGGCTGCAGAAAATCCTCATTTAAGAAGACAGTCGCATTTTCAACATACATTTAGTGTTAATGTGATAGCTGGTATTCTTTATGATCGTATGCTTGGACCATTTGAACTGCCACACCGTTTGAATGGTGCGAATTACGAATATTTTCTAGAAAACTATTTACCCTTATTACTGGAAGATGTGCCATTAAATATTAGACGTGCAATGTGGTATCAACATGATGGGGTACCAGCACATCAATGTCTTCGTGTTAGAGCTTGGCTTAACGCACATTTTCCGGGAAGATGGATTGTAGTAGAAGGACCAGTAGTGTGGCCACCGCGTTCGCCGGACCTGACTCCATTAGATTTTTATCTTTGGGGTCACACGAAACAGATTGTTTATGCAACGGTAGATAAATTACGCCAAAGGATGCTGCAGGTTGCCGAAATTATTAATAATATTCCAGCAACCATATTAAGAATGTAGCGATCTCTTCTGCGACGTGCGGCTTTGTGTATCGAAAGCAATAGAGATAATTTTGAACTTTTCTTGTAAACAAAATAATAAAAATGTAGCAAAAGAAGATTTATTTAATAAAATCCGTTGAATTAAAATTTTAGCGACATAAATTATGAAATAAACAATAGCTCGTTAACGCTTACGTTTAGGACATATGTTTATATGGACTATTCGACTATAAATAAGTTCTGGAATTCATCTCTGAAATATTTGCGGTACATTTTGGGACACCCTGCATAAATACATTTTTATTGTAATATCTATTCCAGGAATAAAATTTATTTCCATGTGTTTCGATCAAATAAAATTGATTCTACAAGCAAACTTTTCGTTTATAATACAGAAATAATAATAATCTATCAAATAAATGTAAATTTAGTCAGTCCTTTATAATTACCGGCCTTAAGAAATATATATACCGTGAATACTTTATCTGTATTCATGAATAGGGTTTACACACTTCTGAAAACTCACTGTACGTTTTACCATCCACGCCACTGTAACACTACTTGTGGTAACAATAATAATGCACGCAGGTTACTGCTAAAGAGTATTTTATTTAAATAACATCTGACTATTACGGTACGGTACGGTGATCGACTGCGAACTGAATTAACAAACAAAACCGAAGAATATACTAGAAATGCCGACAAGCTGACATAAAGAAAACAACTAGTTTAAACAGCGATAAGGGCTTGAACTTTGAACGTACAGAAGTTTACTTTCACAGACGAAAGAAGCTAGCTCGATAATATCTATAGTAATTATATATTACTGATTATGAATTCTATTTTCGGCAATCGATTTGATTTGAAAAGGCGTATAAAGAAAACATACAATCGTTTTCTACGAATGTTAAATATATTATTTATATAACACTTACTCTACATACTAAAAATATGACGCCCCCAAAACTTGCCGCGGGGGTGCGGTGTACCCTGTGTTATTGTAAATAACAGTTTGTAACTATAATTATTTTACTATAGTAAAGCTCCTATAATAGATATTAGGAAACAAACTCGCACTATTATGTCACCCTGTATACATATCGTGTCCTAAATTCCAAGACAGTTATTTTTTATTCATTACTTACACTTAACAAACGTTTCATCTAAAATGTGTTATATAGGTGTATTTCACGTAAAAATATACAGGGTGTATCAGAAATAGGTACAAATATTAAATCCGATGGTAGATTACAATATATACAAACTAGAAAAAACATTTCTTTGGCAATGGCACCCTTAAGACATGAGAAAATAATAATTGAAAATTTGACCCAAAATTGTTTGAGTACCGCAGGATAATAAGAAAAATTTGAAACAAAGACATGTTATGCAAAGGAGAGTAAGATAGAAGTGCAAAAAATTTCTTGCCACCTGCCACAAACCAATACTATTAGGTAGGTCAGTAATTTCTAATCAGTCTGTTGTTGTTATCACAAGCCAGACAAGTTTTTACGTGTTTGCCACTTTGGATTTACTTTACAATTAGGTAATAACCTGCTACAGCTTAAATGCTTTTTCTATGTATCATCAGCAGTTCTCAAACAAAATTTTATTTTATTTTTTAATTCAAAAAATAAAAATGATTTTTGAAAAATGAATAGTACCATTGAATTCTACTTGAGCCAATCTATTACTGGTTTAAATATTTGTACCTATTTCTGATACCCTGTATACAAGAACGTCTGTAATGGTTCAAGTTTGCCTGATAAAATCGTATGTTTTTACAAGATTTGCAATAGAAATCTTCTAAACTGCAGTACTATGTATTTATAAGGTATAGACGTACCGGAACAGTCATCAGGTATTTAGCTATAGTAAACTCCTTTAGAAAATCAACGGTAAATGGAAAATCTTGCTTTAAACGTAAAAATATAATTGTCGCGTACAAATTATAGTGAAAAATATGCGCACACGCCGGAAAAAATATGTATTTTGACGAGCATTATCTGTAGAAACAAAAAAAAAGTGTTGGGTCATATACTTTAACAAGATATATATTTCAAAACTGCATTAAAAGGGTATCATGTAACACTGCCAAGGTTATTACAAATGTAGAAACATAAAAGAAACGTTTTCATATATTTATAAATATATTTTATTGCTGTAACATAATAAATATTATGTTTTTTTGGACACCATCTTAAATAGCCGAAAAATAAATCATAAACGCGAAAACCTATCCAAAAACGAAGAATAAAGCTATTCCTACAGATTCTGGTTTAGACAAACTTTTTCTTTGTTCCCTGATTAAAAGATTAGATTTATTTATACCAAACACATAGCTCTTTTAAGTTACAACATCCTGAACAATCGTTGTACCCAAACAAAACACAGTTTTGGAAACAATCCCACAGAGTAGGCAGAGTATGCCTTGCATTGTTTAGAATTTATGGTATGTAGTATACGCAAATGACCCCTTTTGCTCTTCCGCACCAACCTATACTAGAACGAAAAGGGCTCGGTGTCATTCATGTATAGTTCGAAAGGCTTTGCTAATAAATGGACAGAGGCTGGGTGACACGCATTGTGCCTTAAAGGGTAAATGGCCTCAATAAAAAAGGTCCTGCTTTATGCGAAATTTATGACGACGCAACATCTGGAGTCATCATTAGCACCACCCTTCACTAGCACTCTTTAATACCGCGGACTTTTAAAAAATTAATATCTTTTATCCTGGCAGGAAGTGCAATTTTCTGTTCCTCAAAAAGGGCAAGGCGTTTCAGTATGATTCCTTTGGCAGAGCTATGATATTTATCTAGCAAATATCGGCTAATGGTTGCTTCCCCTTTATAACGGTGGTTATTCCCTAACCCATTGCAGCTTTCACTAATTGGCATGACTGTTGGAACAGATATGTCTAATAGCGCTAATACCACGCATATAGGGGTCGGTAAGACTGGCTCACCACCCCCATGAGCATGTAAGCTTTGTTTGGACGGGAAGGTCTAATATTATCCCTTGGGATAACGTTCATTTATAGTATACGATCAAATAATGCCCCAAATTATTATTATTAAGCCGTAAGGACTATATTTGCTACGGGCTTCGTGATGTTTGCGATTGCATAGGGGATAGATGTTGCAACAAATATCACCGAATTTTGTAAACAGCGACATCACAAGAAATTTCTGTATCGATCGCTTTTAGTCTAACCGCAGGGTTTCGATGGCGGTTGTCTAGTCCATTTAATTGTTGGTCTAATGTGTCGTAAAGTGAGAATTAATCGTCTTGTTTTGGGACAGCATAAGCAGGACATTATAAAAGCATCATCACTATACCTAATGAGGCCAACGAAATTTACAAGAAGGGTAGGTCATGGTAAGTGAACGTAAATCTAGACTTAACTCAGGTGTATTTGCTATTTACATAGATTTTTAGGTAAATTTTATGTCTTGTTTGTATTCCTGGATAATGCAAATGCAATTTCAAAATTAGTTGTATGAAGTCTAGTAAAAAGTTTTACGATACTACTACAAGAACATAGCTAAAAATTAATGGGTTACAAGATAATATAAGTATGAGCGAAAACTGCAGAGCTACATTAGTTGGTTTTCTGGATTACTACGTGAACACAGATTTTCTTTCAATGGTAAACAATTGACAAAAGCTTGAAATTGCTTATTTGAAGATATCAACAGTTCAGAAGGGGAGGATTTTTTGCTTAATTATTATGGATGTCGGAGAAAACGGACCTCTTCGTATATTGTACCACTAAAAATAAAACCATCACATACAGGGTTTCCAAGTGAATTGATTCATATGCAACAATCATGAAAAATTAAATGCAGTGGTGTGAAAAAGGCATCGCCCAAGTATATAATTATTTCTTGAAGTTTAGCTAAATTTTTGGCACAGTTTGCAAACATTACATTTAAATATTTGATTTTAAAAACTATGTCAACAACTTATCTCTTAATTAGGTACTTAGAACTCCACAGAAAACAATTAAGCGCGGAAGAAACCCTTCCTATCAGGAAAGTTCCACGGATTGAGATTGGCAGAGGATCATCGCTATTGGGCCCCAGAATAATGGCAGAAGGTATTATGTAGTGATGAATCTTTAATATTAACAATCATGTTGGAAACACATATCTTAGAAGATTTCCGGGAGAAGAATTTTCACAACAGTGTGTTCTGTCAATAAACATTCAACCTCTGTCATGATATGGGGTTGCATGTTTGTTGAAGGTGTTGGTAGACTACGTGATGTATCTGGCATGCTGGATGCAACCAAAGTCATTGATGTCCTACAGGAGAAGATGCTACCTAGTGGAAAAGAGTTATTTCCTGACAAAACCTTTATCTTTCAAGATGATAATGCTCCTTGCCCCATAGAGCAAAGATTGTTCAATCTTGGATATCGACCAATAAAGTTAAAATAATAGATTGGTCAGCACAATCCCTGGACTTAAATCCTATAGAAAACTTATGGCAAAGTGATATTAATTGAATCCCTAATTGATGCCTGGTATCGCTGCATTACGAAGGAAGAATTACAAAAATTGGTGAAGTCTATGCCACAAAGGTGCGAATTAGTTATTAAAAGCAAAGTATGGCGTATTAAGTACTAAAATAGTTTAAAATTAATTGGTGTTTATTGTAATAAACGTTTAGGTGCAGACTACATTATTATATATACTATGTCTTATTTGTGCAACTGATACAGAACTTTTTCACACCAGATGCTGATTTTATATTCTAAAAATGCTTGAGGTAAATCTTGATGTAATCATCGACATTTTTAGTTAAGAAATCATAAAACTATAACTAAAAAAATACTGGCATCTTAAAAAGACCACGTATTGATTGGCGAGACCATGCCTGATACTTTCGTTGGAACGTTTAAAAATGGAAACGATCCTAATCATATCCACTCTATACAATCGTATAAACTGCTTTTCAACTGAAGAAGCTTAAATGAAAAGTCTCTTTGAGAACCCTTCGAACAGATATATTTTCGACAATAATCATCTCGAATGAACTTATATGGTATTGGGGATTCTTAATCCTACAACTTCTCATTTTGAGACTGGACGGAGATTCCAACAGGGTCCTCATAATCATTGACGTAAAGCTTAAACGTGTAGGGAATTTTTCTTAAGTACTTTTCTCCTAACATTGTTTTTTCGAAGAAGCCAACGTAAATAGAACTTAATTTCTTATTTTTAAATTAATCTCCACAATGAACCCAACACTCCAAACCGTAAGTAATAGTTCGCAGAAACTTTTCATTAAACGCTGGATATCTTAAAACCTCTCTACTTATCAGTTTTTAATCTGAAAAGTTTTTGTATACAGAGTATTTCAAATTGGGTAAATGTATTTTTCAAGGCGATACGATAATTCCACTTATTTACTAAAAGGTATTTAAATTTAAATCTGACCTGTGTATTTTCAGTTGCCCTAACAGTTGTTATTGTTATAAGCAGTTACATTTTGGGTTGATAAATACTTTCTTTTGAGGCTTACTTTTAAAAAAACTTCGAACGGTATTGATAATATGAAGTTAGTAGCAGTAATATAATAATAATTTAAAGAGACATAAATTTATAATAGCTCACGCTTTTTGCATGTGGTTTAGTCCACTGGGAAACCCCATATATAAATTTTAAAGCAACTATTCACAAAACATATCTTTCTTCTTAGCATTAACTAATTTTAAATTCAAGCTTAAAGCAATAAGTTGTCATATGTGTATAAACAAGTAGATTATCTTTAGCTCTACATCCATTCATGTAACATACAAGGAAAGCAAAAATTCCTAATGATGAAGCATATAATTTCATACCAGATGCTATTCTCAACCAGGTGTTAAAAACAACTTCTAGCGAAAGGGGTTCTGTTATTTAGTGCTAAGATGGAGAATTCCTGTTCCAAATAAATTTATGGTCGTAAGGAATTCGTTTCTTGTCATATATGAAAAAATTTTTTTAACGGGTTTTAATAAATTTAAATTATATCAGCCTATACGCTTGGAATGGCATGGATATCAACTTATTCAGAAAATATCAATGAATAAGCAGGTTTATCAGTATCACAAAATTTTATTTGAAATATTATGGCCAATTTTCTTGTTTCAGAATCACAGTCACAGTTTCCGTAACATCTATTTCTATATCGTTTAAATGGAAAAATCCTAACCTAATTCATCTCGGGCGAGTAAAAACAAAACAATAACTGCTACTTACTCCAGTATAACTAACTAAATATATGTAATTGATGCGCATTGTTTGAACAATTTTTTTTCTTTGATAACGATGTGTGAATGGTTACTTTAATTCTTTGGAAAAATTCAAAATGCCTTTATTTCTCCTTTCCTATGCTAAATTGCCGCTTTATTTTCGGAACACTATTAATTGGAAACGCAACTTCCCACTGAATTGCATTTACATTACAGTAGTTTTTCGCATATCTTAGGAGGAATATGGAATTTTAAACGAAATTTCGATTTATGTCGAGCCACTACTGTCCCTCAGTCCACGAAAAATATCAAACTCCAAAATCAGAAAGTCCGTTGATAGATATCAATATAAAAGACGTAGCTAACTATGGAACATACTGTATTATCGAATAATGATTTCGACAAATAATAGATTAGAGCTTTGCAGAAATTTGTATACAATACAGTAGGTATGCCACATCTATTATCCCCATTTAAATTTTGTTATCGAGGGTCAGTTGATACACCAACATAAAAATGATTCTTTCCAATGGCAACGGTAATATCTAATAATGATTTCGACAAACAGTAGCTTAAAGTTAACCATGCCAACTATTTTTATGTAACATAGAACGTATGCCGCATCAATCATCTCAAACAAAATTCATCATGAAGACATCAGTTGATGCAGTAATATAAAAATCATTATATACCTGGCAAACACTGCATTACCTAATAATAATTTCGACAAACAGTAGCTTAAAATTAACTATGTTTAATATTTGTATAAAACACAGAAAGTATCCCACATCAATCATCCAGAATCAAAATTCATCATCAAAATGTAAGTTGATGCAGCAATATAAAAATGATTCTATACACGGCAAAACAGAAGCTTAACGTTGACCATGCCAAATATTTTCATAAAATACAGGAAAGTGTACCACATTTATTGTCCCGATTCAAAATGCATCAACAGGACGTCGGTTGATGCATCAATATAAAAATGATTCTATACCATGGCAACCACTGTATTATCTAATAATGATTTCAACAAACAGACGCTTAAAATTGACTATGCTTAATATTTTGATAAAACACAGAAAGTATCCCACATCAATCATCCAGAATCAAAATTCATCATCAAAATGTCAGTTGAAGCAGCAATATAAAAACATTATATAAACGGCAAAACAGAAGCTTAACGTTGACCATGCCAAATATTTTTTATAAAATACAGGAAAATGTACCACATCTATTATCCAGATTCAAAATTCACCAACAGATGCCAGTTGATGCATTAATATAAAAATGATTCTATACCATGGCAACCATTGTATTATCTAATAATGATTTTAACAAACAGATGCTTAAAACTGACTATGCTTAATAT
This sequence comes from Limonius californicus, assembly GCA_014611495.1. Taxonomy (NCBI): domain Eukaryota; kingdom Metazoa; phylum Arthropoda; class Insecta; order Coleoptera; family Elateridae; genus Limonius; species Limonius californicus. The sequence goes on from JABXWE010039113.1 coordinate 8,617, forward strand.
TTTTATAAAACACAGAAAGTATCCCACATCAAGCAGCCAGAATCAAAATTCATCATCAAAATGTCAGTTGATGCAGCAATATAAAAATGATTCTATACACGGCAAAACAGAAGCTAAACGTTGACCAAGTCAAATATTTTTATAAAATACAGAATGTGTACCACATTTATTATCCAGATTCAAAATTCACCCCCAGATACCAGTTGATGCATCAATATAAAAATGCTTTTATACTATGCCAATCACTGTATTATATAATAATTATTTCAACAAACAGAAGCTTAAAATTGACTTTGCTTAATATTTTTATAAAACACAGAAAGTATCCCACATCAATCACCCAGAATCAATATTCATCATCAAAACTTCAGTTGATGCAGCAATATGAAAATGATTCTATACACGGCAAAACAGAAGCTTAACGTTGACCATGCCAAATATTTTTATAAAATACAGGAAAGTGTACCTCATTTATTGTCCCGATTCAAAATGCATCAACAGGACGTCAGTTGATGCATCAATATAAAAATGATTCTATACTATGGCAACCACTGTATTATCTAATAACGATTTCAACAAATAGAAGCTTAAAATTGACTATGCTTAATATTTTTATAAAACACAGAAACAACACACATCAATCATCCAGAATCAAAATTCATCATCAAAACGTCAGTTGATGCAGCAATATAAAAATGATTCTATACACGGTAAAACAGAAGCTAAACGTTGACCATGTCAAATATTTTTATAAAATACAGGAAAATATACCACATGTATTATCCCGACTCAAAATTCATCAACAGATGCCAGTTGATGCATCAATATAAAAATGCTTCTATACTATGCCAATCACTGTATTATATAATAATGATTTCAGCAAATAGAAGCTTAAAATTGACTATGCTTAATATTTTTATAAAACACAGAAACAACACACATCAATCATCCAGAATCAATATTCATCATCAAAACTTCAGTTGATGCAGCAATATGAAAATGATTCTATACACGGCAAAACAGAAGCTTAACGTTGACCATGCCAAATATTTTTATAAAATACAGGAAAGTGTACCTCATTTATTGTCCCGATTCAAAATGCATCAACAGGACGTCAGTTGATGCATCAATATAAAAATGATTCTATACTATGGCAACCACTGTATTATATAATAATGATTTGTTCAAACAGAAGCTGACCATGCCAACTAGTTTTATAAAATACAGAAAGCGTGCTACGGCAATCATTCAGATTCAAATTTTGTAATTAGTATATCGGCTGATGCAAAATTATAGAAATTAGTCTGTACTATAATTACTGTATCATTCAATACTGAGTTCGACAAAATAAAAGCTATACCAATCATGCAGATTCAAATTTCATCATCAGCATGTCGGTTGATACATCAATATAAAATAAAATTTAATAATGATTACGACAGACAAAAACTTGCCTACTAGATTCTTAAAATATGCCACAATTCAGATTCCAATTTCTTCACCAGTATGTCGGTTGATACATCAATATAAAATAAAAATAAAGTGTAATAATGATTTAGACAGACAGAAACTTGGCTATTATATTTTTAAAGTATGCCACACTGATCATTCAGATTCAAATTTCAACATTGGGACGTCGGTTGATGCGTTAATATAAAAATAATCCTACACTATAGGAATCTCTGTATTATTTAATAATGATTTCGATAAACAATAGCATAAAGTTGACATACATCATTCAGATTCAAAATTTATCATCAGGACGTCGGTTGATGCATCAATGTAAAAATATTCCTATACTACAGCAATCACTGTATTTTCTAAGAATGATTTGGATAAACAGTAGCTTGAAGTTGACATCAATCATCCAGATTCAACATTCATCATTTGGACGTCGGTTGGTGCATCAGTATAATAATGGTTTTATACATGGCAAACACTATATAATTAAATTTCGTAATCAGCATGTCAGCTGACGCATAATTATAAAAATAATTCTGTATTATGGCAAACACTGTGTAATATTCAGTTCGACAAAATACAACTACACCAATCATTCATATTCAAATTTCGTCACCAGCACGTCGGTTGATACGATATAAAATAAAAATAAAAACTAATAATGATTTCTACAGACAGGAACTTCCTTGCCTACTAGATTTTTAAAATATGCCACACTGATGCAAATTTCAACACTGGGACATCAGTTGCTACATCAAAACAAAAATGGTTGTTTATTACGAAAAACGCTGTTTTACTCAATATTGCTTACCACAAAGTACAACTTAAACTTGACCATTTCAAATATTTTTATAAACTACAGAAAGTATGCAACATCAACCAACCAGATTAAAATTTCATCAGGGCGTCGGTTGATGAATCAATATAAAAATGATTCTATACTATGACAAACACTGTAGTATCTAGTAATAATTTCGCAAACAGAAGTTTAAAGTGAATCCTGTTTAATATGTTTTTTAATATGCTACACTGATCGCCTATATTCAAATTTCAACATTGGGACATCAGATGTACAGTTAATAGCGATATGTTTCGTACGGCAAAATTTTTCTATGTGAATAAGGCTTTCAGCAGTGACTCGAAATTGATTAAAACTTTGAAATTGTCACTGTCAAAGTCAAGAGAAGTGAACGTTGAAAATGCCGCACCACATGCTATCCAACGATGAAAAGGCAATCGCTGTTGCCAAACTAAGCCAGGGATGGTCATTGCAACGTACAGTGGATCATTTGAACTCCACCATCCAGAGTCTTAAAAAGAAGTGGGAAAATACGCAGTTTTTGACTCGTGCTGTGGGTGCAGGCCGGAAGCGAAAGACCACTCCGGAGGAAGACGCAGCCTTGGTAAACTACGTAAGGGACAATCCGTTCGTCATTGCCGCGAAGGCTAAAGAAGAGACCAACTTTCCCGCTTCCACCTACACCGTAGGAAGACGCATAAGAGAAGGAGGTATACGAAACTCCGTAGCTGCACAGAAACCTTTTTTAACGGAAGAAAATAAGCAAGGAAGGTTGGACTTTGCCAACGAATATATTAATAGAGATAATGAGTTTTGGAGCCGAGTTGTGTTTAGTGATGAGAAAATTTTTCAGTCTGCAAATAATGCCAGGCTTAAAGTATATCGTCCCCGAGGCCAACGCTTTAACCAAAATTATTTGCACCATCACCAGCAAAGTGGACGTTTTTCAGGTCATGTTTGGGGTGGTTTTCTAGCGAAGGTCCTAGGGTTCTCCACGTTATAGATGGACGTCTGACTGGTCAAAAATACATCGACATGCTCAATATCATTATGCTTCCGTCTGTTAGAGAAAGATATCCCGACCATAACTTTATATTCCAGCAGGTCTTTTATACAATATAGGCAAGAGGTAGATATGCTTACCATTATATGTATTATAGGATAATTCTCCCGTTCATATAGCAAGAATTGTTCAAAGATGGATGGAAGAAAACGACGTTGAACTTCTTCCCTGGCCATCAAGAAGTCCCGACTGCAACCCCATCGAGAACATCTGGGGGTATATTGTGAAGAAAATATACAAGCATGAATTCCGACCTCGAAATCGAGATGAATTGATCGAAGCAATTCGAAATGTTTGGGCAACTCTTTTACCACAGTACACGCTAAGTTTGGCCGAATCAATGAATCAAAGACTAGCAAGTGTGTTGGAGGAAAATGGGGGTTCAACGAAATGTTAACGTTTTAAAATTAAAATACCTAATTATTTTTACTGTTAACATTCATTACCTACCCAATAAAATCCAAAAAAAAAATAACTATAAGCATATTTATATTTGTGGTAGTTTATGGTTGCGCGCAGAATATTACTGACATCGATTGGTACATCACGTACGTACTTCTGCTGTGAGTAGTCCTAGAGTTATCTGAGTAATATCTAAATAGATTATGGATAGTGCTAACGTAGTTTCGAGTAAGTCCAACGGTAATCCGAGTAGTAACATATGGAATCCAGACGTGGACATTTACAAAAAAACAGTGTCGATAGAATAGCCAAAATCCAAAGAGCTATGGAACGAGCAATGCTCGGAATGAGTCAGAGACCGACAAACCAATGAATACCTAAGCAATAAAACAAAAGTCAACGACGTGGTCGGCAGAATAACCCTTCTCAAATGGAAATAGGGAGGACACAACGAAAGATATACGGACGACAGAGGGAACAATACAATAAATAAATGAAGGCCCTGGTACGGCAAAAGAAAACGCGAAGACCACAGATGCGCTGGGTGACACCGTTAAAAGTACAAGAGGTTAGGGATAATTGTGAACAGCACACGATAGTGACTATAGTCACTATAGTGGAGATCTTTAGAGGAGGCGTATGTCGAAAGTTGGAAACAGGTGGCTAAAATAGAGAGCGAGAATCCGAGTAGTAGCCACCATATTTCCAAACAAAATCCGAATTTGTTCGTATAATCCTCTGGGATATTTCGATGTTGACAGTAGTCAGTAGTTCAAATACTCGCAAAGTAGTTCGCGTAAATCTAGACTAGTTTAGAACTAGTTGCAAACAATCTGAATTGTTTTGAGGTAGACCAACCAGGTAGTTCCAACATATTCTGGTATATTAAATCTAGTATAGCTCAGATAATCTTAGGTACGTTTTGTGACACTTAGAGATAGTTTAGAATGGATACAATAGAAAAAAAGAACATTGCATCAAACCAATCCAAGAATTAAGAAGAAGTGGATGGATTATTTCCAGACAATGGAAAGCTAACGCTAATCCCAGTAGTCGCAAGGTAGATTCAGAATAGTCTGGGTAGAGTCGCGGAAGTTCAGGTTATCATGGTATAGTTTACGGACCTCGGTGAAATGCGGCCGGTTGGCCGCGTGTTCGAACCCCGAGGCGACCGTATTTCACTTAGTTAAGTTTAGGGTGCATGTTGCATGAAGGGACGCACGTACCCCCCTGAAATAATGCGAAAGCGGTTCCGGGGGAGAAAGGTAAGGTAGTCATGGATAGTTTAGAGATAATTTGAGTAGTGTGTGGTAGTTCTGGTTTAATATTGAGTTAATCCGCAAAATTCCAAAGTTACAGGTAGCCTGTGCAATGTTTAACGTGCGGTAGTTTAGTGTACACATTTTCTTACGTGGTCACCGGCTGGTCTGAAAAATACTCGCCTTATCAATTGGAAGAGGCTCTATTTCCCTCATCCACAAATAAATTTGTACTCTAAGAGACCGGATGTGTTCCTTACAAAAATATTCATTCTTTGTATACTATACTTAACGACAGCTTTTAAGATAAAAATACATTATATAAACTTAGCTTCTAAATATCTTTTTATGATTTTTCTTATAACGAACTGTGAATATAAAATTTTTGCAACATAATTCGTTGTGAATAAATGCTGTACTTGTAAATATAATGAACCCATTTAAAAATTGTGATCGATGATTACCATATTTCAGCGCAAACAATTGAATTTGTATATAAAAAGGGAAGTCGAATTTCAGTATCGCTTTGTTGAAAAAGCAAAAATGGTTAGGGTTAAATGAAATAAACTTTAATTAAAAACGTTTTTGTGATGGCTGGGATTTACCACAACGGCGTTTCAATGATCTGCTTTCGCCTTGTTTTTACTGTTTCTAATATGAAGGATTTCCTTGTATTCGGCGTGTATGGGTTTTTCATGAGAAGGCATCTTTGCTTAGTTTTTATTGATTATCTGTCTCTGAGCTTCGTTTTCTTCTTCTTCTTAGAGTGCTTTATCTCTTACGAGACGTAGCGATCTTCTCTCCTATGCCTGCGTTGCGCGTTTTTAGAGTGTCACAGACATAGAGGACCTACAGTTTAACGTGGGCTCCGAACCACGGGAAGTGTAAACACTTCTACTCCAGAGAAGATTTACTAGGCAGAATACCTCGCTGGTTTGCCATTGCCTTGCGAGGGAGAACGGCCGTTAAAATTCCGATGTTCCGGTGCCGGGAATTGAACCCAGGACCTTCAGCGTAGAAGTCTGACGCGCTAACTTCTAGCCCACGGCCGCCTCGTTTTCTAATCGGTTAAAATAATTAATATGCTACGTTTTATATACAGAACGTAAAGTGCCTCAATAAAATTTCTTATTGTGCAGCATTTTCAAAATTAGCAAAAAAATTAATCTCTAGAAGAAAAACGATTTTATATTTTTTTATAAATATTTGAAGATCGCTAAAAGATCAAACGTTGTGTTTCTCACTACTAATATTTCCTTAGATATTTAGATTTTAAGGAATTTCGTTCAATGACATTAATATCGTGAATTTTTTCTTAGAGACTTTGTATTTGTTCCAATAGATGATTGGAATGAAAATAGTTATTAAAATTTCTTAATTCTTTTCGCAAATATTTCTTGTACTACCATATCGAGGATGTAATTTTTTCATTTCCCAAGATCCATCAGTAACTGTAACAAGATTTTCTTAATAATCCGCGACGAAATGGTTGGTGACAAAGTGGTCATGGGGTTCTAACTTCCGGAAACGAAATGCCCACATTGCGTGAGCTATGTTAATTAATGAATTTCCGGAGTAATAATCTTCCATTCTATTTATCGCGTTCGTGTGGTGAAAAGGGAGTGGTTGAAAGGATGCATTATTTAAATCGAAAGCAATCAATCCAGTATCTACAAATAATTATCGGTTTCGTACATACAGATTATTGCAGTTAATACAATAAAGCCAAAAAAAATTTTTTTTTAGATAATAGTGTTATTTATTAACCTTGGATGTATAAGATAGTATAATTCTGTAATTACATAAACCATTAAAATGCAATTTCATCTCACTTTTCATTATTATGTAAGATAGTATTAAAACAATTTTTAAATATTTTATACAGAATCTTATTGATTTTTCTCTGATCTCAGCAGCAGCAGTTTCTCATTCAACAACATGTGTGATTAATAATTAATTTAAACATCATGTTCTACAACAGAGTTCCCACTAAACACGCAATGCTGATCTTGTCAGAATTGAAATGTTAAAAATTAAATGTTTTTGAGTTGCTATTTTCTAATCACTTTGACGAGTAAATCTTGAGGTGTCTATGTGGTATTTAGCTAACCCAATTGCAAGTTTTGTATTAATCATTAATTTATTAACCGATCAATATAATTTCGAACAAAACTGTAAAATCCGTTAGGCACATTGGTCAACTAACCACATCGGTGATTAGTCGTAAGAGTATGCAGACCTCCAATTTATACTTATGTGACAAAATGGTCTTTAGATTGAAATTATTTAGCGTGACTAAATGAGTAAACAGGAATATGGCGGGCACCGTATAATTAAAATAATTTTGTTTAACATTAAACACCAACATATTCCAGAAATTATAGGTCAAAGTCACGATTTCTAACCTTGATTTTGAATCATCTCGTCACACTACACGCTATATTAAAGGGAATAATAATGAGCGCCAAGTGCATAATTAAATTAGAAATTGCGCCGTAGTAAATAGTATTGTAATCATCATCAAGGTTCAATCATGCTTATCAAGGCTATAATCCTATATAATTAGCAAACTTCGATTAAGACCAACACTGTGTCATCAGAATTTCTAAATTACAACAATTAATATCTAACAGGAAATCTGCGTTTTGTACAGACCTAAAAGATGAGTTAGGTCTGGGAATCTAGTAGGATAAGTTAGTCTTACGATATTTCTAATTTGAACAATAGTCTACTATTATTTTTCCTTGATTCTTATAATAGAACATTTGAAAAGGTATAATTTTAATTGTGTTTTCTTATTTTTCAGGTAAGTACCACGTACATGAAGTACCTATTTTCCGAAGTATGGTAAGATTCGGTATTAATTTTCTCTCGGAATTGTGGTTAGAACAATACGAACACAATTTTTTCAGGAAATTGATAAATCTGGCGCTTTTGTTCAGATATTCAGTCTAATGGAAAAATCTATAATTGAAGCTCATTCTACTCTGAGATTGATTTCCTCCTCGTCGGTATCATTCTAGACCCACAAATGTTTCTAAAATGCCTTCCAAACAAATTTTTGCACATATTTTATCGTCTATTCACTCTCTACTACAAAAACAAAATCCTCCAAAACCCCCCGGTAGTGGCCATAGCAGTAGTCCCTTTAAAGCCACATAAAACCTGTCAACGTTTATCTAAATTCAGGCGCAAAAAGCAACAAAAACGATGATCCTTTTATTATGATTCGGCATTACGGGTTACAGCGAGATAAAACAGACTCGTACTTCAATGCGTTATTTTAGGAGAATAAATTCGCCCTCATGAGGGTGAGTGTCTGTCACCATGGCAACCATTCTATTTCCCAACGACTGTCTGGACAGTCGAATGAAAGCGACTCCTGATGTAGATTGTCGAAGTTTCCCCCAATCATTAGTAGTACCTATCCGCCCTTATCTTAACTCCTCGTCGGGAATTGCAATAATGGTTAGTGATTTAAATTGTTACACGTAGCTGTCTATGGTTGTAAATAGCAGGACGGCGCGGCGCGCACGTTAATAATGTGATTATATGGAAATTCGCCTGAGTTATGGATGGCTCGAGTGTTGTGGATTCCATTTCTTATTAGAGTTTTGTTGCAGAAATTATGATTTGCATTAAAATGCATGTGGTTTTTTGTGTTTTGTTCTGACAATCCAAAGAAACTGTACGAAATCAATTTTGAAATTATGTTTAGGAAATTTGAAAAGCGTAACCGAGTGGGATTTTTAAAGTGGGAAATACCCATACACTGCAGGGACTAACCTATTCAAAACAGAAAAAAATTGTTGGATAAAGAAATTTTAAAAATATTTTTGAAATTCAAACATTTTTATAATTTTTCTGCCTCGACATTTACTAGATGTAAAATAGTCCTAATACTTGGTATATCATAACGCTAACTGTGTACGTTGTCTGTACAGGGTGTAAGGAAAGCTTGTTTATAAATTTAAATTTAATATAATTAAGGATACTTGGCATGCAAGTGCACTGTTATTTACTGCTCACAGAATTCACAGAATACATAACAAATGTTTTAGAACCGCTGATTTTACCAATACTTGTTCATCTCTTTATGTATGAGGTTTAGCTAAACAGGATAGAGAAAGCCCTAAAATATTTGGTGTCTGTATTTTCCAGAACAGTACAGTGAATTTATTTAAACTGTAAAATCTTCATTTTAAATATTCGTTTTGCATGTATTCAGTTCAATGTGTATTTGCTTTCGTAAAGCAAGTTTCATTAACATTTTTGTGTATAATTAGTCAAACTTGGATTCGCTTATGAATTAATCAAATAAATAAGCACAATTGCTATAAGATTCTATAAAACAGTATAACGCAAGTTAAGAATAAATTTGCATCTTACATGTTGTGTGAATCGATTGTAAATCGCCTCAATATTTCGATGATTGGTGTAAAAAAAAACACAACAAATAAAGCTTATGATTATAATATTCACACTACCTAAAATAAATGTATAACATTAAGTTCGCGAAATATTTTCAATGGGTAACAAGCAATTTTTTTGTCCGATCTTGATAACAGTTATTTTTGTTGTTTGTTATCATGTGCGAATCGTTTGTAAATCGTCTTAAATATTTGGATGATTAGTGTAACAAAACCACAACAAATAGAGCTTACGATTTTAATATTCACACTACCTAAAATAAATGTATAAAATTAAGCTTGCGAAATATTTTCAACAGATAACAATCAATTTTTTTGCCCAATCTTGATAATAGTTATTTTTGTTGTTCATTATCGTGTGCAAATCGGTTGTAAATCGTCTCAATATTTCGATTATTGGTGTAAAAACACGTCAACAAATAGAGCTTAGGATTTTAATATTTACACTACATAAAATAAATGTATGACAACAACGAACAACAAAAATAACTATTATCAAAATCGGCCAAAAATTGCTTGTTACCCGTTAAAAATATTTCAGCATGCTTAATGTAACAAGGCCTTTAAGCAACTGGTAACGAGCAATTTTTGGCCGATCTTGATATTCGTGATTGTTGTTTGTTATCATGTGCGAATCGACTGTAAATCGTCTCAATATTTCGATTATTAGTGTAAAAACACGTCGACAAATAGAGCTTATGATTTTAATATTTACACTACCTAACATAAATGTATAACATCAACGAACAACAAAGATATCTATTATCAAAATCGGCCAAAGATTGCTTGTTACCCGTTAAAAATATTTCAGCAGGCTTAATGTAACAAAGCCTTAAAATCATAAGCTATATTTGTTGTGGTTTTTCTTCCACTCCTAATCAAAATATTGAGTCAATTTACAACTGATTCGCACCTATGTTAACGTTGAAGAAAATTACTTCAACAGACAGCAAAAGGTCAAATACGCTTATTATCCAAAACGTTATTTTAAAAATGAACTGCTCCTGCCATAACAAGTGATTGGAGCCTTGTCGTACCAGAAATCGATCACCAAAATTTTATCTATAAACTTTATGTTCAGATTGAAAGGCATAAATACTTTGTACGTAACAATATGCAGAGCAAATTTTCTGCTACGCCTCCCAAAATTTTTTTTCTTCGATTGTTTTCAGATCTTGTACTTCTACTAAAAATTGTGGCATATATATAGTGTCCTGAACAGCTTTTTTGTTCAGTGCTGGGCACTGGCCTGTTGTTTGCTACGTTCTTCTCCACAGCGCTGATGTGGCACCTAGAAAAACCGACAGTTGAATCGAAAGGACAGAAATTCCAATTAATTTTTGCTAAGACCGGCTTGGGGAATTGTGTGTGGTGGGTTGTAGCACAAGATTTGCATATGCTGTCGTAGGAATGCTATCGTACCAAAGCCATAATAGACCTTCTGCCCAGAAAGAGAGAACGCGCTGTATCTCTACCACCACACAGAATCGTGTATTGCGGAAACGAAATTGTTGCACTGCAATTTAAAAAGCTTGTTTTGCGTTTTTACAAACCTTTTACGAATTTCTGCCGTTTATGAAATTGGCCGCTGTAATAAAAAGTGAGAAATATATGTAAGCAAATAACATCTACTATTGTTATCAACAAATCAAATGTTCTGCCTCAATCTACTACTGCTATTACTAATGCTACCATTAACTTCTGCTTAACTAATCCGCTATATGTTTACATTTCTGTATACTCGCAAAATACAGCAGCAAATTTGCTCGGAGGCTTCTGCTATTTTGAAAGTAAGTACGTATGTAACAAGTACACCTTAATTTCGGAGGTTGCTAAAAGGATTAAGTTTTCGCTGCGTACACAGATAGGCTCAACAATTTTGCTTAAGTTTAATAGTTTAACGCACATTACTTACAACGGCATACTATTATATTACACGACATTTAATAAGAAGTTAAAGCTCATGCCTTCCTTGTATAATAAAATTATACAGTAGTACATGTTGCATTTCCTCGTATATCAGTAAATTACTGTTCTTTTTATTATAGTTATCGTAAAATGGAAGTTGCTGAGTGTATGTCAAATTAGCAGCAAATAATTGTAAGCACGGTGTATTTTATTGGTATAAAGAAATCGTTTTTCTAAAATCATTCTTATAATCTAAACGACTCTGGAAAAGTATTTTTAATTCTCAAAAATAGTTAAAAATATATTAAATTTGTAAAAACTGAAGCTATCAGAATCAAAAATTTTTATTACTAAGACGATAAAAGTTTTTCAATTGTGGATATTGGATGCGGGTGTGTATTCGGTAAAGCTACCAAAAACGCAGATCAAGCATCCAATTGTTTGTAAAGATCTAATGGAAATCGATTACTTTAATAATTTTCAAATGGTGGGGGGCTGGGGAGTGTAAGTACCAAATAGAAACATATGTGTCAAGACAAAATTGTAGTACGTTTCAATTTTTAATAAGACTAATAAAAAAAAATATTAATTTTAGTAGTCCAGTCATAGAAACCAAGTGAGTCTGATCTTGATTTATTACACAATCATTTTTTTGTTCGTATGACTAGCGTTGCACAAGCGAACACTAACTAGACGTGGTGGATTGGTCATTAGGCACACGATACTTAAATTATTCACGAATAAAATTAACATCAACTTTTGTATTTACGTCAATTCAATATAATAACAGTAAAGAAATTCAAGAAACTCGAACTCGTATGGTGTCTTTTAATAGAAATAAAATCAGGTTCTTCTTCAGGTTAGGTGAGCGCCAGCGTGGTCCATTAGTTAGAGCACTGGACTCCTGTGCGAAGGGTCGGGAGTTCAAACCCCCGACTCGATGCTTGGCGGGCGGCCTGCCCAGCCGCTTTAAATAATTGGGTACCTGCGTTCGAATGAAGAAGGTGTATTAATACGGTTGTCAAATGTGTGATGCTCACCACATCACCACGTGTCATTAATTTGGCACGCGACAATCGGGTGTAAGAGCAAGTATACGGGAGCTCTGGCCTTGCGCTTTGAAGGCCAAACCCCTTCGTAGGGTGTAGGGTCTCACCATTATGATTATTATATTTTAGATAATTATTAATAACTTTTAATTAATCTAACTGACCGTAACACATACATCAACGGTCTTAAAATATCTAGTGTTTGTAGCTTTTAATTTAAAATTAACATAATTATACCAAAATATCAACTCGGTACTAGTAGTAGCAAATGTTGTCGGTTGTTTTATACACTCATGTGTTAATTATAAGTATATATTTGCTAACATAGCTATGTATGTACATATTTTTTAAAGTAACCAACCTAATCTCGGTGCTTACTTAAATATCATAAAAACTATTGCAATAATATTCAGCTTAGAATTGTAACGCATTTACAGAAAATACATATACTAATTGGAACTTTGTACGTATTTCTAAACAAATACGCAAATATTGCACAAGTGTGTACATAAACAAGAATTAAAGAATTCGGTAATTGCGCTTTCATAAATATATAAAAAAATTTGTGTTTATAACTTTCTAACATGCTTACGCACATTTTTGTGTTTGCGTTCCAGGCTAATTGTGCGTAAAACATACAGAAGAAATAATCAACATTTTCTTCTACAATTTAAATGTTTCCTGTTTTTGATTTTTCCAGTATATATCTTTGTTTCCAGTCGATTAAACATGAGGCCTGGAAGCATGTTAATAACAGTTTCTATTTCTAGTAGATATTAAATCAGCATTGTAATGCACAAAAACCATCTTAAGTAAGCAAATCGAGAGAACGCCATTTATGGGTGAATTTCTTATTAAAAATTCTGTAGCATGACTGATTTTTTTATCAAAGCATAGCTTCGAAATGAACTTTCCTCGTTAATTTGAGAACTTTCCTATATTCTAAATTATTACTTTCTACAACTATTGGTTTTTCATACACGAGTGCACTTTTCATATAAATAAATCTCAATGCTCTGTTTATTTTTAGCACATTGGAGGATTTATTGCGAACGTTTGAATGACCCCTGAAAAGCATATTTAATAAATAAAATATATCTCGGGGTAAACTGGCAGCAAATTCTCGATTCACGTCTGTGACATTCAACATTCAAATTAGTTACAAACGTGTCTGGTGTTTGAAGAACAACAAACATAGATTCAATTGCGTCAGTCTACTGTTTATTTTGTGCAAGTTCTCTCCAATTTTCTCAAACATTTACTGGCACAGACGTAATATTTGGGAGATGTATAATCATAAAAGGGAATATAAATAACTCGGAAGCGATTTTCGTCTGGTTCGTCTCTCCTACCAAGCAAAGTTACTAATAACCCTTGCGCCCCAGGGGAAAAGCGAGAAACTTGGGCTTTTACTGGAAATCGAAACAAGTACCTATTAAACTAAATTGAGACTCTCTCCCGAACGAAGAAAGCGCCCGTGTACCACAAAAGCGCCCATTAACACAAATTTTCTGCAGGTAATTGTTATCTCGGGCTATTCAGTAAGCAAATGGTTGCAATTTTCAAAAAAAATAATTTTGGTTTATTCAGCAAATCATATTTTTTGGGTCAAAATTATGACATAATTAAAATTTACGAGTAAGCGTAAAATACGCCTTACAAAAGTTTATTAGCTTTCCACACGCATGGACATCTGTAAGAGAAAACCGGAAAAAACCAAGCATTAGTCTCAAGTTTCCGGAGAAGTAAGCTGGAAGTGGCAGAAGAAGTAACAATAGATTATTTGCAGCGGAAGCGCGCTTTCATTCATAATTCATGACAACTGAAACCGAATCAATTTCCAACAGCCTGAAAACGTTTGAATCGAAAAGAACTTGCATTGAAACATGTAGAAGTTTTATTTAATTTAAAATGGAGGTTTCTTCTTATTCGCGTTCACACTTTTATAAACTTGTAATTTTCATATTGCAGTATACTGAGCATTTTTCAGAATATTTAGAAGCCCGCAACGGTAATATAATGCAAAGATACAATCGTTTGCATTACAAGTTCCAATAGTGCATCAGCACATGCAAAAATTTATATTCATTATGGAAGCCAAGCGCCCTATTACCCGAAAACGGGAGTAATACAGAATTATAAAAAATCGATTTTAAGACCCCCGTACCGTGAAACTAGAATTTGCTTTAGAAACATGTAGTTTAGTATTCTACTTATTTTATGGTATGATTATAATACTAGGACAGCCTTTTAATTTTTACAAAACCTAGGAAAGAAAAATGGATCAAACTGTTTCATTGCTTTTCAAAAATATGCGCTTTTAAGATTTATACACTTATGCATGCGTTCTAACCAATTCTTGAAACATTATTTCTACCCTGAAGTTGATATAACAAAAACGTGGTTTTTGAAGGTTTCAACAGCTTCTTGAGGTGATGGCAATCGTTGTACACGCATTTATTTTTTTGACATTCGGGAATACAAAGAAGTCGTTAGGAGATAAATCAGGTGAATACGGGCAATGAGACATTAATTCGATGTTTTCCTCCTTCAAATAATCAACTGTTTGGCGTGCTGTGTGAGAGCTGGCATTGTCATGATGAAGAATAATGCGACGTTTTCGGTTGTTTTGCCTGATTTCGTCGATAACTTCTGGCAAACAAATTGTTGTATGCCATTTAGCGTTAACTATTCTTCGATCCTCCAAAGGAATGGTTGTGACATGTCCAGTTCAACCGAAGAGTTAAGTAATCATTTTCTTGGAAGTGCTTCGTGAACGAACAACTTTTGTGGGATTCGGTTCATCTTGGAACACCGAAACAGTGGATTGTTGCTTAGCTTTCGGTTCATACGAATATATCCCAAGTTTCATTACCTGTTACGATGTTGTATACGGATTTTGCAGTTCCTCGGTCGAATTTTTTGAACATTTCCTTCCTTCCTTTCACCAATTAACGAGTCTATTTTTGAGCTTGGGTCAAATTATGCGGATTCGATCGCCAACAGATCTTTTGCACAGCTAAATCTTCATGCAAAATCGAATGTACTGCAGTCTTCGATATGTCTAAGGATGCCTCTATCTCACTGTAAGTCACATGCTGATCTTTTTCAATCGTATAGCGCACCGCGTCGATGTTTTCTGGGATTACAACCGATTTTGGTCGATCTTCACGAAATTCATCACTGACGGACGCAGGACCACACCCAAATTCTGCAAATTGTAAACAGTCTTTTCTGATGGTGCTTCTTTACCAAAATTTGAACAAAGCGATTCTATGCATTGTTCTTGAGTTATGCCATTACTAAAATCATAAAAAATCATCTAACGAAATCCTTGACGCGAAATTTCCATTTTTTCAAATAATGCTCTTATAAACGCTTACTGTAAACAAACTACGCGGTCAATTTCTAAGCTGCCACTGTTTTTACAATAACAAATGTCAAATTTTACGAAAATAGTAATGACACATCTCAATAGCGCCACCTAGTGAGCGTTTGTAAGAACTTAAAAGGCTGCCTTCGTAATTACTTGCTCCGGGCCCGGCGCTCCGATGCGACCATTACATTGCTGCCCTTAACAAAATTGTAAAAAGAAACATAAATCGGTATGACTTATTAAAGTTTACCTTATTTGTTTTAAAAATATAATATCTATTATATAAAAACATGTTTTTATTGTATCTATTCCAGATACAACATTGATTTCCATGATTTCGACCAAATCAAATTTATAATACGGAAATAATAATAATATACCAAATAAATTGCTTCATACAGTAAATAAATTTATTCGGTCCTTATAATACCGGCCCTAAAAAAATACAAGCCATGTTAATGGTGTACCTTTATGCTTAAATAGGGTTCACACACTTCTGAAAACTCACTGTACGTGTTTTACCATCTACACTATTGTAACATTGAACGCGGTAGCAGTATTATTGCTCGCAGGTGCCTTTCAAAAGATATTTTATTTAAACAATATCTAACCACTACGGTACGGTACGGTGATCGACTTCGAACTGAATTAACAAACAAAAGCGAATAATAATAATAGTACAGTATAATAGTAATAATATACTAAAGATGCCGACAAGCCCACATAAATAGCTAGTTTAAACAGCGATAAGGAATTGAACCTTGATCGTACAGAACTTTCTCAGAATAAAGAAACTGCCGGTAATCAACTTCATTTGATAAAGACTGTTAAAGAAAATACGAAATAAAGTTCTAAGAGTATTAAATATATTATTTATTAATTATTTTTCATTCCTACAATTGCCGCCTGGGTGCGGTACACCCCTTCATCTGCGGGTTGCGACACCCCTGACTAGCCCAATAATAACCTTTGATATCAGCAGGATGGAGCTCGTCGTAATATGCTGTTAATGTATGGGGTTACCTTGAGGAAGTTGGACTTAACACATGGAACGGCAACGAAAACCAAAATGATGGTCGATCAGATCTCCTGATGTCATCCCAAACGATTACTTCTTGTAGGGATACATAACTATAATATCTAGTAAGGTTCAGTTTGGGTAAGATACTTTTTATTTGTATCTAGATCCAGATACAGGTACTTTTAAAAAAGTATGTCTAGTTACAGATACAAGATACATTTTACTACATGTATCTAGATACAGATACAAGATACTTTAAAATATATCTAGATCCCTCTGACATACAAATTAGATACCTACTTTAAAATATTATACTTCCAGAAATGAAAGCGCGCATAAACCATGATAATATTATTTTTAAAGGAAATCTGACGTATTTTAGGGTTATTAACAAATCGATAATAATAATAAGACACAAAATAATTACTAGAGAACATTTTATTGGGATCGCATCCAGTATCGCTGGCACTTCCAAAAAAGCACTTTCGTTGTCATTCATTCTTTTCTTCTAATTGTAATCACAAGGTACCAGACTAGCACAAAAAGTGATTCTGGACTTTTCCACTACTTCTATTTATACTGAGAAAACTTTTGTTTTGTCGAGATATTATACAAGCCTACCGCTCGGTTATGACTTAACAGCAAGGGCGGATATTGTAATTTGTATTGCCACAATGGGTAAATGAATACTTAAAACCTTAAGCTTCTTACAGTTCTTATCCCCTGAAAATGGGGATGTTAGAATGTTTATTACCATTACCTATCTTAAGACGTATTTGGGTTTTTCTGCTAAAAGTAAACGCTAAAATATAAATGTCCAGAAATGTCCTAAATTTTAAATTAAAGAAATGTTTTAATAAAATTCGAAAACTACATAAAATAAATTATAATTCTTGAATGTATCTAGGATCGTTTATTGTTTAATAAAAAAAGATACCCTTAATAGGATCTAGATACAGATAGTAGATACTTAAACGGTATCTAGATCCAATATCTAGATACATGTATCTAGATACCACCCAACACTGGTAAGGTTATCAAAATGAACCTGATAAATCGTTGCTTGAGAGCAGTGCTAGATTATATCCAATGCTCATGGCAATAAGGAACAACTAATACTGTGTAACGTTGGGATTAATATTAGAAGAAATCTATATTGTTAAATAGCAATGACATTCTCATAGGCGTCACCAAATGTTCAAAATATTTAAATATAATTATATAAAATATTTTTAAACTATGTGTATCAAATATTGTTTCCATATACATACTTTAAAACTATAGTGTACAATCCAACATTGGAAGTCAGTTTTATCTTTCTTGGGTTATTATTTATGCGCCAACATCTCTTTATTATACCACTCAACTTTGCCTTTTGAACTCAACACAATACAGTTATTGGGTTTCTTTTATTGCATTTAATATTGCGTGCCCTCAGTTCCGTCCTGAACTGGTACGGACTTCTCCGGATACATTCCGTGTTGTTTTCCATTACATTCTTTGTGCACTGTCATAATCCAACTATCGCATCCGTAAATTCCTGAAACTTTCCTTTTCTGCCTCGGTGGTTTATGCAAAACGAAGTACGTATCTGCTATATTAAAACGAGCAGATTGGCGAAAAATTAACGGGGTTTAAAAACGTTGTACCAGGAACTTCGAGAGCCGGTTCAGTTTAATTAGCTAAAGCTAAAGAAAACGTTTCAAGGTAACTTTCTTCTAATTTGGCGTTTGACTGTAGTAAAATATATCAGTAAGTAGAATAATAAGCAGGATTTAAAAGCAAGGCCTTAACGAAATTAAAAATAATGTGATAGCGGAAGTCAGTAACCACGCAATTCAAAACCAACAATTAAAAAAAAAAGATTTAAATGCAAAAAATCTTTGAAGAACAGTGAGAATTTAAAAATAAATACTGTGTAATTTAGGGGTTGAATATCCTCAGCTAACTCGATGAATAAAGCCACAGTCGAATCCCATTCCCAATTTGTGCGATTCGACTGTGGTTTTATTCATCGAGTTATCTACCTTATCCCATTATGAGGCCATTGGACGTTAACGAGTTTATACAGCTATACGTGGTTAAAATTTGTCGCACATATTTTGAATGACCTTGCATTTGCATTTTATATCAAGTGCAATAATAAATTGTATTACTCCCAAAAGTTCCTACATGCACGCGATTAATACAATAGAATTTCAGCACTACTTCCCATAATATCTACAATTTTCAAATAGTTTCCCGTATTTTCTATTGTTTCCAAACCATTTACATAATACTTAATACAGTGTTTATAATGCAAATTTTAATAATTATTGTTAATTTGTTCCAATTTCTATATACCTTTACAAAATATTCCCACAATCTCGTAGCAGTTTCTTACAATTCCCAAATTCGAACATATTAATACCACCATTTATAGCAAACCTTATAATTCTTAATATCCCTTGCCCTGAAACCATTCCCATAATTCATGTATGCTTACAATTACACTTCTAGGTAATTTGTTCAAAGTTCTTATATAATTACCGCACACTTCTCGAAATTCCCCCAATATACAAACATGTCGAGATTCCCAAATGGATGTATTAAATTTTCACAATTTCCTCATAATTCTTGCAATAGTTTCTGCATTCTACGAAGACTTCCTATAATTCCTATAAATTTCGAACTGATTCTCGCCATTCCCAAATGCCCAAATTAAGATCTTTTCGTGCATACATTAAAGTTCCAGAATTTCCCTTATTCCCCAAATTATTCGCGTAATCCCTAAAATGATGTCTTTAATGTTGATGTTGATGAACAGTCAACATTTTCCCAAGATTGTGGTATTGTTTCGTAGTCCAGCATAAATTGAAACTGCAGAATTATTAGTGATGTTGACAATTTGTGAAAGATATGTACAATTTTGTTACAACAATATGGAATAAATCCCTAATATCATTAAATTGAAGTTCAAGGCAAAACCACATACAGCTGCAACATAAGAAGTTTTTTATTAATAGTTCTTCCCAAACAAAAAGGTTATCGATTTTTTAAATTTTGTTACGGTTTGAGTCATAGCACAAGCAATACTACTTGAAGATGAAAATCGGGTTACTTTTAAAAACTGCTAAATTATACAATAATAAAACAAGTACAACAACAATAATTTCATAAATAAATAATCAAAACTGTGAAAGAAAAATGACATTTAGATGCTTTTCAAGACCATCCATCTTATTCCTGCGTTAATGGTGAATCATTAGTAAAAAAGCTCTAAATTTTCCCAAAAACCTATGCAGCTAATTAATGCAAGTACATGGGCAAAGTTTTCACGTAAATAAATTGAAAACTGGGGATTATTGTAAAAACTGTCGAATAAAAATTAAAATTTCAACATTATAGGAAAAAATCATCAAAAAAATATCTAGTAGCAAAAAGTCGCAGCAATGAGATCCATCTTTCAACCTAATTAATCCATAAAATCTATAGATACGCTGCAATAAACAGTATGAATATTCAATTCATATAGTAATTACGGATAAGATGTTGCCTTATTTTTTATGATTACTGTATTGCATAGCAAAATAACTCGGATATGGAATTAATAAACAATAGTAGCAGTTAATTGTAAATCTCTTTAATTATAGTATATTGATAAAGTTGTGCTTATAATGGGATTTTAGATGATTTTGTAAGGACCTGTTGTTGACGTATAACATTGTAAAAATGAGATTTTCATAAGTATTAATAATTCTTATTTTTTCTACTTCATTATCGTTTTACATCCATCTTTGGATATACACCTTTTCTAGATATTTTTTTCATCTTTGCCTGTTAGTTTCTATTTAAATCCAATTCAAACCGGCGATTATTTTCAAATCATTCACCCATCTGATTGGTGGACGTCCCCTAGATCTTTAAAATGTGTATGCTGTTTCATCTCGATGTCAATATACAGTATAGCTTCGTTAATCCGGACAGATAATGTTTTCCACCCGTCCGGATTTGCGAATTTTACGGATTATAGAGGCATTTGAGAAAACTAAACAAATAAGGCAAGAAACATACTTCTAATAAATTCGTATTAGTTTTATAAACAAATAATAGGATTATATTCATACAGAATGATTTTGTTTAATATATTAACTAATTATTTGCTGATTTGTATTTTCGAAAACAAAAGTATTTGGTTTTTCTCGGAGTCGGTAGTATTCATCCCATTATCTTTTTTGATTTCTATGCAATTCAATCTTGATCTGTGTCCTCACTGTGTCTATTTTCCCAATCAAAAACTTCCTCAGAGCTAACTTGCGAGTCAATACAATTCAACATTTGCGTCCAACTTTTTTTGATACTTTTGTCAGTTGTAGTTTTCCTTGATTGATGCAAATTCATAACAGCCCCCTCCAAAGTGTAGCTCTTGAAAGTATTTGAAAAATCAGTGTCCTAATATATTAAGTTAGTAAACATTTTTTCCTTAAGCCATTTTAATATTTTGTAAGACATTCTGAACCATTGCCTCTGTTATTACTGCACAGTTGGGTTATGAAACCGTAACTTTAAAGTTGGGATTGAAATTAATCCAGCGAATTTTTGCAGTGTGCCAGTTAGTGTATGTCCGAATGTGCCAAGCTGTACTGTAGTTTTATTTCACGTATTCAGTTCACGTCATGCTACATGACCTGCGTAAGTCCACTTTAGTTTTGCAGTATTTTCTATTACCTCAACGATTTATGTTTATTGCCGAATTCATTTATTAGTTTTCCTATTCTTTAAAGATGTTCCCAGCATTCTTCTTTCTATTGCATGTTGCGTGGTTCTTTAGTCGTAAGATTATTGTTGTGCTTTTTCATGGCGATTGATTATCTGAAGAAATTTGATTCGGGTGTGATTTATCACGAAGGATCTGAATATTGTGATTTCGGATACATATTATTATCTTTCCTACCATTGCTACCATTTCAATCGAACTTGGTACGTGTGAGTTGAATGATTGACAGAAATTTTAACAAATTTGAGTGTTTGTGCTAGGTTTAGAAGAGCGTGAGGGCCGTATAGAAAAGGAATTATTACTAATCAAGTAAATGTGCTGCCTCAATTAGCGATTGATCTAGAAAACTCCTGCTCATCATCAATACCGTGATTATAAACTCACCTGTACAAACTCTTTATCCTGGTGATGGTAACGAAAGATTGAACTTTTGTTATTGGTTTCGCGAAAAACTGCAACAAGATCCACATTTTCTGCAGAAAAATATTATGGGCTGAAGAGTCTTTATTTACAAATTCGGGAATGTTTAACAGGAAAAATCTTCATCACTATGCAACAGAGAAAGCCCGTTTAATAGGGCAGACTATGTCGCAAGTTCGATATCATTTGAACGTATGGGCTGGTTTTTTTGATAATGCGGTTCTGAGTCCATTTTTCATTGATAGACATTTAGATGGGCCTGGATATTCGCATTTTTTGATTACAAATTTACAAGATATGCTCGACGAATTGCCATTAGTAACCCTTCAAAAAGATAAGTAGTACCAGCAAGATGGAGTTGGTCCTCACCATGCCCGCATTGTTCGAAACTGATGCACGTTTTCCAAATTTATGGTTTGGTCCTGGTCTTTGGCCTCCAAAAGGGCCCTGCATAATCCTTATTTTCTGTGGGACAATGCAAAAGTCGTTGTATATGCAACCCCCACGGAAAATATCGGACATCTTTGATGCCTTCGACTCCATTGCGAGGCAGACTATCCAAAAAGCAGTGGACAAAATGAATTTGAGAACTAACCTCTGCATCGTAAAAACGACGTGCACTTTGTATAATTTTAATAATTATCTGGTGTTTTTGAATTTGATATCTCGATATTGTTAGACCACCAAATGGATGTACTTAATTTTCGCAATTTCCGCATAATTCTTGCAATAGTTTCTGCATTCTACGAAGACTTCCTATAATTTTTATAAATTCCAAACTGAAACTCGCTATTTCCAAATGCCCAAATTGAAATCTTTTCGTGCATACATTAAAGTTCCAGAATTGCCCTTATTCCCAAATTATTCGCGTAATCCCTAAAATGATGTCTTTAATGTTAATATTTAAAATCTTGTTCATTTTTCTAAATGTCTGCTATAATTCTTGCATTTTTTTAAAATAATTCCGTATTCCCATTTGCAATTCGTTATTTCTCTAAGT
Organism: Limonius californicus; assembly: GCA_014611495.1. Classification (NCBI taxonomy): domain Eukaryota; kingdom Metazoa; phylum Arthropoda; class Insecta; order Coleoptera; family Elateridae; genus Limonius; species Limonius californicus. The sequence continues at coordinate 31,561 of JABXWE010039113.1, forward strand.
TTCTCGATTTAAAGCTATTTTTTATAGAATAGCAACACCATAGGTTTTACAATTCTCACCCAATGCTTCATATTCCTTCAACAACTTGTAATGTGTACTAAAACAATTCACATATCTCCCAAATGATTTTTTGATTTGCGACGTGCACTTTGTGTAATTTAAATAATTATCTGGTGTTTTTGAATTTGATATCTCGATATTGTTAGACCACCAAATGATTACACTGTTTAAGGATTTTAACTGACAATTGACAATCTGTCATTTTAATTATTGCTTCAATTGAGTTTC